>CAUYLG010025640.1:0-98922 GCA_963573385.1 Cacajao melanocephalus
GCTAGCAGTGTGCAGAAAGCAGAAACTGGACCCCTTCCTGACACCTTACACTAAAATTAACTCCAGATGGATTAAAGACTTAAACATAAGACCTAACACCATAAAAACCCTAGAAGAAAACCTAGGCAAAACCATTCAGAACATAGGCATAGGCAGGGACTTCATGACTAAAACACCAAAAGCACTGGCAACAAAAGCCAAAATAGACAAATGGGATCTAATTAAACTCCAGAGCTTCTGTATAGCAAAAGAAACAATCATTAGAGCGAACTGGCAACCAACAGAATGGGAAAAATTTTTGCAATCTACCCATCTGACAAAGGGCTAACATCCAGAATCTACAAAGAACTAAAACAGATTTACAAGAAAAAAACAAACCCATCCAAAAGTGGGCAAAGGATATGAACAGACACTTTTCAAAAGAAGACATATATGAGGCCAATAAACATATGAAAAATGCTCATCATCACTGATTAGAGAAATGCAAATCAAAACCACATCGAGATACCACCTCCTGCCAGTTAGAATGGCAATCATTAAAAAATCTAGAGACAACAGATGCTGGAGAGGATGTGGAGAAATAGGAATACTTTTACACTGTTGGTGGGAGTGTAAACTAGTTCAGCCATTGTGGAAGACAGTGTGGCGCTTCCTCAAGGACCTAGAAATAGAAATTCCAGTTGACCCAGCAATCCCATTACTGCGTATATACCCAAAGGATTATATATAATTCTATTATAAAGACACATGCACATGTATGTTCATAAAGGCACTGCTTACAATAGCAAAGACCTGGAACCAACCCAAATGCCCATCAGTGATAGACTGGACAGGGAAAATGTGGCACATATACACCATGGAATACTATGCAGCCATCAAAAACGATGAGTTCGTGTCCTTTGTGGTGACACGGATGAATCTGGAAACCAACATTCTCAGCAAGCTGACACAAGAACAGAAAATCAAACATGGCATGGTCTCACTCACGTGTGGTTGTTTAAAATTTACAACACTTGCACACTGGGTGGGTTCAATCTTACAGTGGGTTGTGGTGGGGGGGTAAATTTGGGACTGTGGTGGGGGTGGGTCGGTGGGGGAGGGATAACATGGGGAGAAATGCCACATGTAGGTGACGGGGGGATGGAGACAGCAAACCACATTGTCATGTGTGTACCTATGCAACAATTCTACATGATCTGCACATGTACCCCAGAACCTAAAGTATAATTAATAAAAAAAAAAGAGCCAGGTCCCATGTTGAGGTTCAGTGCAATGCAGGACTCTAGCACAAAGATGACAGGTTTTTAAGAGCCATGAAAACTTTGTGTTACACACCACATCTAAGAAGACATGACAATAGCCAAAAAACAGTACAGTTCCTTAGACAATAAACAGATAATTAGGTACATGAGATAGGTGTTATAAACCATGTATAACCAACAAGTATTTGGAAGTGTCTGAAATTTTCCAATGCCTTGCTAACATGGATGTGAACTGGGAACAGGTGATAGTGAAAGATGTTTATTTTTATAGGCAGGTAATATAATCCATAACAGGAATAGAAGCACCATTACAACTATCTTTCCTTTCTCTGATTTAACATATTATTTCTCCTTTGACTTTCAAAACAAAACATAATTTGTGTATTTTAGGCAGAAATAAACAACTGAATATATTTGACATCCCTATCAAATAACTAAGCAAAGACTTCAAGAAGGCAGCCAGGTATGCAACCTTTGAGATCTAGGATCAAGGCTAGATCCCATTAACCTAAGAAGAATCGGGAAATCTGAAATGGTTCAGCTGTGATTTCTTTTGAATTACAAACGCTGTACAGATTACAGTTAGGCAAACTGCCAGTGAATTATCAAGGAGATTTCAAATAAATGCATACACTTTGCTTAGGAGCAGCGAACAAAGCAAAGGCCTCTATAAATTTAATGTCAGCAACTTTCAAAGCTTAGTCTTATGGCTAGAAGGAACTTGAAAAGTAGAACAATCTTAGGTAATCCAACACACTGTCCTCATGAGAATTCTGGTAACTTAGATGAATGAAGGAGGCTGTAGCAATTTAAAGTTCTACTAGATACAATGTTTAAAACTGTTGGTTGGTAAAACCCTAAAAAAGATGATCTGTAAAGGGCTCTTTACAGATGATACTAAGGCCCAGAGAATTCACACAGTAGTAGTGGGAAAAGCGTGACTTTCAAAATCAAACACTTGACTAAATTCTTCCTAGACCTCTTCTTCAATGTCTGTTCCTAAGATCATGACTTAACTTTTTTCTATTTCTTCACCTCTAAAAATGAAGGGAACATTTTACCTTTTAAGGATGTTATGAAGATTAAATCAATTCATGTTTATGAAAATACCTGTCACATACTAAATACTCAATACATGTTGATTGCCTTTCTTCCAAGGAATGAATAACTCAAAAGTCAACACAGTTAGGACTAGAATCAAGAACTGGGATCCCCTTCACCACTTAAACAGAATTCAACTATTTCTTAAATGGTCTCTATACCTCTTGAATCATATCAGAAAATAGAGCTTTTTAACACCTGAGGTGGGAGGGGTAGTTATTAAAGTAAAAGTGGAACACGACAGGGCTGCAAAGGAGTCAGGAAGTTTAATCAAGGAAATGTTACATTGGCTACCTTTCTAAAAACGACATCTGCTTAGTTTATACCTGAAGGCTTGACCTTCTGGAAACAATGCAGCAAATGAAGTTGGTTATTTTTAATGGATATTTCACAACTAGTATTTCAAGATTGTTTGCAGCAAATAGGTATCAAGTGTCTAACATGTGCAGGGCCCTGGATGACAGAAGTATCAATCCAACTTTGGCCCTGTTTCCTCTTGTAGAGAGGAGAGGCAGACCTTGAGGACTAATAAAAAACCAACCAACCAACCAATAATTGCATAGTAGGTGTGATGGAAGTTAAAAAGTTCAAGGCCAGCCTGACACGGCCGGTTACTTAATGCTACTCTACTTAGGGATGAAATGCCCACTGCATCAGGAGTTGGTAAACACTGCAGAAACTATTCAAATTGTGTTAACTGAATTCTAGCATTGTTTCTGAGAGGAGCTAGCTTTGTGAACTTGTCAAGTTGCTTGACATCTTTAGGTTATGTTTCTCATCTGTAAAATAAGTGAGTTCAAAGGATGATCCCTATTTCAGCCTCCTTCCAGTTCTAATATTCCAAATTACATGATAACGATGATGACCACAAGAAATACAGCAACTTACATTTACCGCGAATCTATGATGTATGAAGCACTGTGCTAAAGTGCATTACTGTACTATCTTCAGAACTTTCTGAAACGGACATTATTGTTACCATTATTTTACAGATGAGGAAAAGGAGGCTAAACAGTATCAGAATACTGGAGTCGTGATTTGAACGGAAGCGGTCTAAAGCAGTAATCCCCGCTTCTGACCCCAGTCTGAAGGGTAACCCTGAATTGAAGCAGTTCAGGAATGACCCTTAACCATCACACAAAGTTGCCTCTCTTCACAAAAACTGTCTTATCCATTCTCAAGAAATAAGGAAAAGAAAAAATAAAGCTTGGGAAAGGGTCCTTCCTGGCTGGCAGGCAGATCTGAGTTAATGTCACAGTTGTCTGTTTCACGTGTTAAAAAGTCTCTCGCACCACTTTTCCCGAGATGCTCGCGCGCTAACACGGCTGTGCACATCCCTCCCAGGCAGACACCGCGACCGCCAGAAGCGGCCAGGGCTAAGGCGCACGGAAGGGCTCCGGGAGAGGCCCTGTAGGAGGGCGGGCACGAGTGGGTACCTGGGCTGCTGCCTGCTCCAGTCGGCTGGTTCTCCCACCACTCGTCTCCGAGATCGTCTGCCATCTCAGCTCAGGCCTCGACGTGCGCGGATCACAGGGGAAGGCGTCCGGCTGAGGAGAATCAAGCTCTCTTCAGAGCCAGGCGGCTGGCGTCTCTGCACGCGGAGCCTCCTCTAGACCGGTCCCGCGGTCGCCTCCGCCCCGCGGCGATGACGTCAAGCCTCCGCCCCGCCTCTCCGGACGCCTCTCCGAGACGCGTTACAGTTTCCACACACGCGCCGACAGGCAGAAGCAGTTTGGAAATGCAAAATCAATTCCCCCAAAGCTAAAAGACAAAAAAAAAAGAACATAAGCCAAAAGGGATTGCCATCTTTTTTGATAATGTCTTTCAAAAAATTTTGTTTAGATGTTATGTTTTCTGATAAGGTTGTGTCGAAAGTGTGAAACACGATGCCAAGACGATTTTTGTCTGCTCAGTTTGAAAGAACTTGCGCCGCGGGAGAAGACCCAGACACGTGCGTGTGTTTTCGCTTGTGCGTCAGTGTTTCGGAGATGATGTGTTTGTACAGTTTGCTCTTAGAAACCGTGCACAAGGACCCATGACCATGAATGTCGGGTCTTTGCGGTAAATGTAGTTCTGCTATTTATGCAATATGAGTAAAGAAAATGTCATTGGTCTGGAAAGGCTCGCCCACAGAAAGACGCAATGGCCCGAAGACTTGAAAGCTGTTTCCCCATACTCCCTCGGTTGTGTATCCCACCCCCTATTTGGGAAACGAAGTAATAAGGGAGTTCATTGCTTCGTTACTATAGGTAAGAGACCCCAATGCCTCCTGTGCCATTCCCAACGTGAAGTGGTGGCAGAGAGGGACTAGGAAAACCCTCTGGTCGCCAAGTGCTGGGGCTAGCTGTGAAGTAATTGTGGACGGTAGTTTTCAGGACGGCCGTCATACACGGAGGTAAAAATTACACAAAATGTATTAGCAGCATGCAATGTTCCTGGTACCATGTATGGAATAGTAAGATGAGTCTATTCAGGTGTCATCCTATAGCAGTGGAAATGCAACTTGTGAGAATAAAGGGCTAGACTTCCAATAGGATGCATCTTCGGAAATGACAAGCCGGGGAAACTTAATCTGATGAGCATAGTATTAGCCGTATATGGAAAATTAACCCATGTAAATCCAACTCAAGGTAGTTTATAAATTCATTACTGCCTAGACTTTTATCAGCACACTCTAAATGCCCCTAAAGGTAGCACATTATGTATAAATGTGGCAAATGTAAAATAATCTATAAAGATCAAAAGTAATGTGACTTTTGTGAAGAAATGTAGATGACAGGAGATTTTCGTGATTAATAGATTATTGAGAAAGAAATATAAGAAATGCCAGTGTGGAACAGGAAGTGCTATGGCTAATAAATATGCAAAGATGTTCAGTCTCATTATTAATCTGGGAAATAAAAAAAACACCACCACAGTGAGACAGCTTTTCAGGCAATAAATCACAAAATTAAGAAGTGTGGGCCGGGCACAGTGGCTCACCCCTGTAATCCCAGCACTTTGGGAGGCCGAGGTGCATGGAACACCTGAGTTCAGGAGTTCCAGACCAACCTGGCCAACATGGTGAAACCCGTCTCTACTAAAAATACCAAAATTAGCCAGGCGTGGTAGCAGGTGCCTGTAATCCCAGCTACTTGGGAGGCTGAGGCAGGAGAATCACTTGAACCCGGGAGGCAGAGATTGTAGTGAGCTGAATTGGTGCCATTGCACTCCAGCCTTAGGTGACAAGAGCGAAACTAAAAAAAAAAAAAATGTCTGGCCATAATAAAAATTACGTCTGGCATAATTTAAATTGTGGAAAGTCTATGCATCAATGGAAATTGATTCCTGTTTTGTACCATGAACTATGAATGGTCTTACATATATTCCACCTAGTCTCAACCTCCCAAGTAGCTGGGACTACAGGCACATACCACCATGCTTGGTTATTTTGTTGTTGTTGATTTTGTTTTTTATAGAGATGGTGTCTCATTTTGCTGCCCAAGCTGGTCTTGAACACCTGTCTTCAAACAATCCTCCCACTTCAACCTCTCAAAATGTTGGTATTACAGGAATGAGCCACCGTGTCTGGCCATTTTTTTTTAGATATACGTTTTTAAAGCGTTGTAAGAAACAGAACAAACCAACAACAACAACAACAAAAAGGTAAAGAAAAATATGCAGCAGAGACTGCTTGTAGCCCTCATATATTTACTATTTATCATTTATTCTCTGTATATTCGCTCTAACTTTACAGAGCAAAAGTTTACTGACCCCAGATTATATTGAATAGCCAACCTAAGTTGTAGCAACCATTTCTTTTCTGTTTGTTCTATTATTAGTGAATGAGTTATTGGTGAATTGGCATCCTGCTTTATAAATCAGTGTATTGTGAAACTGTACTCTCCAGTATCTGATCATATCGTCTGACACAGGGAAGCTCAGGCTGAAATAGCTATTAGGTCTTTTTCTGCTCCCTCTTACTGTTCAGTATTTGAATGAGTATTATTCGAGTTTAGAGGAGGAAGCATTGATTTCTCAATGAGGTGAACTGGGAAGCCTTCATAAAAGAGGTAGCACTTGAAAATGGATGTCTGTGGGCACACATGGATAGGGTAAATACTAGTTCCTTGGAAGAAAGATTGGAATGTTGCTTTGAATAAGGTACTTAACTTTGCTGGGCCTTTCTTTGTGATCCTGTAAAATAGAGGGGAGAAATTACTTGAGTCCTGCAGTCTCTTCCAAGTCCATGCCTTAATCTTGAATCTCAGACCAAGATTTCTGGAGTTTTGTTGTTAGAGGCAAAGGATGTGATGGAAGTATTGTTTTAGGAAAGCTAAATTGGTATTACTGTGCAGGATGGATAATGGATTTGAGCAGAGCTTCCCACCTGGCATGGAGGGGCCAAAGACTGACCCCCCACAGTCTTTGGAGGAAGCAGTGACCTTGGGCCAGTTGCTTCAGTTTAAGGGTAACATCATCAATTCACTCTAGTGTTGTGCAAATATCACCATTTTCTATGGATGCCATGATGTTAAAGGTTGGCCAGAACTGAATTAGAGGGCGATAAAGTTTGAAGGCTGTTTTGTGAATGCTCAACACACAATGAAAAGGTCTTGATTAGGGCAGAGGTTCTTAGGCAATAAGCCCAGTCTGTAACTGTACTTCAGGAACCATCATGACACGTTCAAACTTTTGTGTCATGTAGACAATAATGGTAGTAACGGCACCAACAACAGCGTGTTCTATATTTCTCTCGAAGCGTCTTACACCTTAATTCATCTAATTATAACTTCATGAGATGACTGTGCTGGGACTAGGGTGAGGTGAGCAGAGCCCCAGGACGCCAGATTTAAGGAGGCGATCACTCTCAGGCTGACATTGACATCAACCTGAGAATCCTTGTCTCACTTGAGTCCTGACGCTGGTCCCTTTACTGAAAGCCACAGCTCTAGTTCAGCAGCTCTCCTCAATTCTTTCTTCTGAGTCTAGTAACTACTTACTGCCTTTGCCTCTTCAGACTTAGGGGTGATGACTCTCCCTACCATTACTAGTCCTGGTGTTCTACACCATGTTTCATTTCCCTAATCTTACCTCACGTTCAGAAATACTCCCCTTACTAAATTATTTTTAGTTTTCCAGCTTAAATGGGTCATCCTTTGCATGATAGGATCCCAACTGATAAAATCACTGCCTACTTAGGATTCCCCTCAAAGCAGAGCCTATGACAAAGGCATGGATGCAAATTGTTTGGGAGGTGATCTCAGAATGCAAGAATAAAGGCAGAGAGAATAAGACAAAGAAGGAAGGATTGTTACTAAACTGGGTTTGATATAGACAACAACTGGCTCTGTATCCTGTTGGAGACCCTCTGAAAAAAATAGGATGTACCGCAGAATTAGCCTCACAAAGTGATACAGAAGTTAAGAAGAAATTACTTAGGCAGATAGTAAGGTTATAGGAGTCTTCAGTAAGGCTATAATTTTTAATGAAAAGTAGCCCCAAATCATTTCCTAATGAAGAGCAGCCTGCAAGCTGGGAACTTGCACGAATGAATGCTGGCAGGACCTACGGACTAGACATGTTCAAATGGCGCCTCTGTCTTCCCTTCTCTGCCAGCCACATGTACTGCAAGGAGCAGAGAAGATGGGACCGATCAACTGGGAAGTCCGTTTGCATAGTAAGATTAGAGTGGAGTGACCAGCCTTCCCCATGTGCTATGTAAACATCATACCTGGTTGAACCAATCTATGAGCCCTATGTAGATAAGTTGCTGCCTCCTCAAGCTGGACTAGAAAGTTCAGTGCATTTGCCACCAGCCTGTCTTTTCTATTTGGAGACCCCTTTCTCTATATAAGAGGCTGGAAGCAGTGGCTCATGCCTGTAATCCCGGCACCCTGGGAGGCTGAGGCAGGCGGATCACCTGAGGTCAAGAGTTCGAGACCAGCCTGGCCAACGTGGTGAAACCCCGTCTCTACTAAAATTAAAAAATTAGCCTGGTGTGGTGGCATGTGCCTATAGTCCTAGCTACTGGGGAAGCTGAGGCAGGAGAATCGCTTGAACCCGGAGGTGGAGGTTGCAGTGAGCCAACATCATGCGTTGTACTCCAGCCTGGGTGACAGAGTGAGACTCTGTCTCAAAAGAAAAAAAAAAAAAAAAAAAAAAAAAAAAGAGAGAGAGAGACCTCTTTCTCTTATCTGCTGATTAAATCTCTGCTCCTAAACTCCTCATGTGTGTCCAGGTCCGAAATTTTTCTGGCATACAATGATGAACCCCAGGGTGTATACCTCAGCATCTTCAAAAGGACAGAAGGCTAGGACCATTGGGGAATTTTTAGACTGTGAGATCTGCTTATGTTTTTTTAGCTGGATGATGTATAGTAATACTACAAACAGAAAGATTGGGTTGGAGGCTCTTGCAGTCATCAAAGCAAGATAGCAGTGTCTTGGATTTTGATAGTAGAAGTGGAGATGAAGAGAAGTGGGACTGGGTGAGATTACTTAGGGAGACAGTGTAGAGAACAGAAAAGAGTTCCTGGGCCTCCACTCTTTAGATGTCAGGTGTAGGAGGAGAGGCCGAAAAGCCCAGGAGAAAATAGCCAGAGGGAAGAGCAGAGCCAGGCAAATGTGATCCCTTCGAATCAAGAAAGGAGAGTAGTCCCAAGACAAGGGGTCACTGCTGAGAGTCAAGGAAAGGGGGATAATTACGAGAGTCAGGTTCTTGCAAAGGGGAAACAGATGGAGATTCAGTGCCACATGGAGGAGATGCCATCTGATAGGAGCAGGGTCACCTGATTGTCAGAAGCTTCCTGAGATGGCAGGACGATGAGGCCATTCCTATCTTGTGACTTCTATTTTCTCAATGAGTTTTGAAACCCAATAATTTGGGACAATGGTTCCCAATTCTGGTTGCTTGTTGAAATTTCCTGGAAAGATTTCTGTGTGTGTAAAGATTTACATGTGTGTATGTAAAGATTTGGATTCTAATAAAATCCTTCCGGTTTTTTTCATACTGCTCTCTTCTTTCATTATGACTTTGAAGCAGTACTGTTGATAACCTCCTCCATTTTCCTTTGACCTGTGCCCGAGCTTCTCTGAAGCTATTCCATCATGGGAATAGCTTCCTTCTCTGAACACCTCACAAACATGATGTTTTTGTTGTCTTAGGATCTACTTTCACCTCTTTTTATTTCCTCTTCACCAATAACTAGGGTTAGATCACAGCATAGACAGAGTGGAAAGTATAGTACCTTCTGCAGGAGAAAATCACTTATTCATGAGAAAAGCTATAGGTTTTCTATACGTCAGCAGGAACCAACCGTTTTGTGAGGTAATGTGAAGCTTAGGTACAATGGTGATCTATGGTAAATGAGATAGAGACGTCAGAACTGCCTTGGCATATTATTAAGGAAAAAGTCAGAAGGCTCAGAGCACTGGGCTTTTTAAGAATGTATTTGTTTTTTAAGACCAAAGAACCTGTCAGCACACTTTTTTCCCTGGATGGGCCAGAGGACAATCTTTTCACTAAAGCACTAAGATTGCAGTAGTGATGGTGTACTGATTGGCTGGGAAGCTTAATGGTGACTGCCCTATGCAGACTAGGAATGACAGTAGGAGATACCCTAGTATCAATAGGTACCATGGTATCTTAGAATAGCAAAGGCATTTGGCAGTGCTGAATCACCAGAAGCAAAATGGATGTAATTACAGTCAGGGATCCTTGACATTCAGGATATCTGTGGTGTTCCATAGATTATGATATTCCTAGGGGCAAGATAGGTAGGAAGCTAATTAAAGTATTGATTGAGTTATATAACAGCAACAACAATGAACTTGAGCTGGTGAACAGAAGGCAAATATCAACTGCCAAAACGGAACAGTGTGATCTCTGGACCAGTTTACAGAAAAGAGTCCGTTTGGAAACCCAGAGCTCATCAATTAAAGAGAATCTGGATCCTCTTGAAGAAGAGCCCTTGCAATACCACAAATACATGCAGTGTTTACCCATACTTTTTTCCACAGGAACCTATGGCCATTTCTTTCAAAGGAACCATACACTGGAGAAATTGGGAATACCTAGCTCTTTCAAAGGCCGTCAGATACAAGGTGAACTACATTGATATCAGGGAATCTAAGGTGCACCATAAACCCATGTTAGAATGGGGCATGCAGTGGCTGGGTGATAGGATGCTTGTTCTAATCTTTTTCATACTAGCTGTCATGGCTCCATAAACTTATGGTCATTCCCTGGTTGCTGTGTGCATAACTGTGATAGCAGTTAATAGAACCATTACATTGGTCCTCTGACCGATGAAGTATGAACCACTGTGGTAGGAAGGGCCAAGTGACAGCCCCTTGAACTGTATCCCTCTCCCTTATTCCTTGGCAAAGATAATAAATCAGAGGCCATGCCTCATTCCAGTGGAATTGCAGAGATTAATACCAACCTGAAAGACTAATGGCAACTATGGAGTTCATTTAACCAGTATGATCCCTTCAAAGCCAGGTAGACCATGGCAAATAATGGTAGACTACTATAAACTTAATCAGATGGTATCCCTAGTCATAGAAGCTATAATGGATAATGTATCTTTGGTTGAATCAATCAACACAGCCCCTAGCACTTCATATGTGATTTTGATCTGACAAATATGTTCACTTCAATCTCTGTGAGATAGGAAGAGCAAAAGCAATTTGCAGTCACTTGGGCAGATTGAGTTCAGATTAACTCAAGGCTATGGATATTTTTCTGTGAAAATTCTCAGGGCTGTGGATAACTCAAGGCTATAGATATTTTTCTGTGGACATTCTCAGGGCTGGTTAGCTCTCCTGCTTTCTGTCATCATATAGTTCAAAAAGACTCTGTCTATTTTTTTTTTTCGAAACAGAACGTTGATCCGTTGTATTGATGACATAGTATTAATTGGATCTGGAGAGCAGGAATATCTGTGGTGTATTCTGGATGCTCTAGTAAAATATATGCATACCAAAGGGTGAGAGAGAAATTACAAATGTTCAGGGGCCTGCAACATTATATTTTTAGAAGTTTGGTGATGTAAGGCATGCCTGGGTATCCCCTTCAATGTAAAGGTAAATTTTTTGTATCTCTCATCTTCCACTAAGAGAAACAGTATTTTGTGCAGATAGCTATGCCACATTTGGAAATAGTGTTCTAACTCATTTATCAGGTGACTCAAAAGCCTGCCATTTTTGAGTAGGATCATGACAAGGGAGGGCTCAGCCTCAAGTCTAGGCTATGACACAGGTGGCCCTACCACTCAGGCCATAGTGACGTGGCAGATCCAGAGGTGCTGGGTGACAGATAATGATGGGATCTCCGGCAGGTCCTAAAGGGGGAATCATGGTGCATGCTCCAAGGATTTTCTAGTATAGCTTTGCCTTCTTCAGCCAGACCATTTGACAAGCAGCTGTGAGAAAAAGGTTGAGTCCTAGCAGAAACAGACACTCGACTGTGGAATATCAAATGACTATGTGAGTAGAGCTGCCGTTCGGAACTGGGTATTGCAAGCTTGGGTGCTCACAGCAACAATCCACTGAACAATGGAAATGGCATAGATGGGAGCACATCTAGGCAAGTCCAAAAGTTGCGAGATATGTGAACAGATGGCTCAGAGTTCCTTACCTTTTGTGTTCCTCAGCTCACACCTATGTCCTTATGGGTTACTCCCTATAACCAGCTGATAATGTTGGAGGAAAATACACAAAACTGGTTAAGCTTAGTGTGTTGATAGAACAGAAAATGGATTGCTACTGCACTGCAGTCACTCAAGGAGGAGTCCTAAAGGATGGAGGTGAACAGAATCCTGGTAGGCAGAGTTTCAGTACATGCATTCATCTCCTTTGAATAGAGAGAGGAGTCTGAGGTCAGTGTAAATGTAGGGCCTTGAGCAACAGTGAATGGTGTGGTTGATTGGGTGAAAGGTCTCTAAGATAGAATATTTGAAGTTCAATAATAAAGAGATCTGAGGAAGAGGCATGTTGAGGGACCTAAAGGAGTGGGCACAAAGTGTGTGTATCTTTTTTTTTTTTTTTTGAGACAGAATCTTACTCTGTCATCCAGGTTGGAGTGCAGTGGCGTGATCTTAGCTCACTGCAACCTCTGCCTCCTAAGTTCAAGCAATTCTCCTGCCTCAGCCTTCTGAGTAGCTGGGATTACTGGCATGTGCCACCATGCCTGGCTATTTTTTGGGTTTTTAGTAGAGGTGGGGTTTCACCATGTTGGCCAGGCTAGTCTTGAACTCCTGACCTCAGGTGATCCACCCATCTCGGCCTCCCAAAGTGCTGGGATTACAGGAGTGAGCCACCACGCCCGGCCAGTGTGTGTATCTTTGTAGCACCTGTGTGTGTCCACCAGCGAGTATCCACCACAAGTGAAGCACCGACCAACCAGGTAAGCAATGTGGTGATTGTTTTTCAAAGACGGCCACCAGTATCCCCCATTGTGCCCTCGATCACGTTGGGGTCACCACCTGAGATGTTGGTCACCACCTGCGGAAGTCTGACCTGCAGACCCTGACTCAACGACAGATGAATGAATGCACTCTCACACCATTAGAGTGTTTCAAGTGGGCTGGGGATGGCTGTTGGCTGCTTTCAGACAGCGAAATGCAACCAGTCGACCCAGACCGTCTCTCCATTCACACTTTATTCCCTTAAGATTTTACAACAGAGGTTCTAAGTTAACACACTTGTGGATAATTAACATGGTTAAGAGAATGGTGTTACAACTGGTGAAAGCTTTAGGTTCTGGGGCCCAGAGTAAATGCTATTAGCAGGTACTTCCCCTTTGATCTTCCCCAGAGAGACCACCCAGCACAGAATTTGCATGCGTAAACAGAGTGGAGACAAATGGGTGTGGGGTAAGGCCTTTAATCAGTCTCTATCTCTTTCCTTTGCTAATGTTAATGGCAGCTGCCTTCAACCTGCCTCAATAAAACCTTTTGGCCTTCCTAAAGGTTTGAGACTATAATCTATAACTTTCCCAAATATTTTTTGTAATATTTTGCCAACCACCCCCAGTGAATAGCAATACCCCATCTCACATACTATTCTTGCAGTCTGACCTTGACAGTTCTCCCATTGAGTGGTGGGGTCTGTGTTCCCTTTTCTTGAACCTGAGCAGAACTTTATCATGTCAACCAAGAGAACAGGGTAGAAATGACATCATGTGACTTCTGAGGCTAGATGCATTTCCACCTTGCTTCTTGGGATGCTCACTTGGAGCCCAGGCACCCAGGCATCACTCTGTGAGAAAGCTCAAAGTAGTCCACACAGAGAAACCCTGTGGAAAGAACACATGTAGGAATTCTGGCTCACAGGTCAGCTAAGGTCCCTGCTGACAGCATCCACAGCCAGACCTATAAATAAAGGTTCCTGCAGGTGATTCCAGTCACCAGGTGTTGATTGATCCCAAGCTGTGGTCCCAGACATCATGGAGCAGAGGCCAGCCATTCCCACTCTGTCTTCTCTGAATACCTGACCTAACAGAATTAGTGTAAGAAAAGAATTGACTGAAACCTGCTTGTTGAACTGCTCTTTCTATTATGGCCACAAGAGGGAGACCTTGTTCCTTGGGGACCTGCAAGCTGCTGAAACCATATTCCTTTATTGGTCCCTTCCTAGATTGGCTTGGATTTTCTTTCCTTCTCCTGACGGGGCCTGGTGAAGTCAGGTGACTGAATTAAAGCTTCCTTTTTAAAATCTTATATCTTGAGTATGTATGGCCTCTATAAAGATCCTGTCATTTAAGGGAAGAAAAACCTGATCGTTAACTTTGCTTTTGTAACGAGCGAATTGGCATGCAGAATGCGTATTTGGGCCTGAGGAAAAGGAAGTCCAGTCATTTGGGTTTGTACTTTGAAGTTAATGGGTGAAGGTGGCACATCTGCACCCAGCAGCGAAGTCTTAAGGTCTCTGGAAGGTAGCATCCACTGAAGCAGAGGAGGCACAGAAAGTGGCAGTTTCCAGAATGGTCTGCAGAGGCTTTCCTGGGCGACGCTGGGACATGTGTTTTTGGACTACCAAGATGGCGCTGCTTGGACCCTGATGCATTTGGTGAGCGGTGCAGTGAACTTGGAGGTTAGGGAGGCTGCTTAGAGGTCGTTTCCAGTTGCCTCCTACGGTTTACTCCTACTGACAAATAGTTTACCCTTTAGTTTTACTTTTTAAAGTCATTTGCTGAAATTGTAAAATATACGTAATATAAAATTCATCATCTTAACCATTTTTAAGTATACTAAGTACAGTTTAGTTCAGTGGCATTAAGTACATTCACATTGTACAACCATCACCACCATTCATCTTTAGAAGTCTTTTTGTTTTGCAAAGCTGAAACTGTGCCCATTATACAAAAACTCCCCTCACTGCAGCCACTGGCAACCACCATTCTACTTGTTACTTCTGTGAATTTGACTGCTGTAGGTACTGCATATAAGTACAATCATACAATATTTGTTCTTTTCTGATTGGCATAGTGTCCTCAAGGTTCATCCATGTTATACCATGTGTCAAAATTTTCTTCCTTTTTAAGGCTGAATAATAGTCCATTGCATTATAGGCCACATTTTGTTTATTCATTCATCCATTAGTGGCCCCTTGGGTTATTTCCACCTTTTAGGTATTGTGAATAATTCTGCTGTGAACGTGAATATACATGAATATTCGTTTGGGTATATACCCAGAAGTGGAAATGTTGATCATATGGTAACTCTGATTTTTTGGGAAACCACCATACGGTTTTTCATAGTGGTCCAATTTTACATTTGCCCCAGCAGTGCACAAGGGTTCCAGTTTCTCCACATTCTTGCCAACACTTTTTATTTTCTGGTTTTCATTTGTTTTGATAGTAGTCATCCTAGTAAGTGTGAGGTAGGTCCCTTTCCTTTTCAAAGCCTGCTGCCTTTATATATTCAATGGGATGGGAATATCACCATGACATCTGCTATAGTCTTTCTGTAGCTGACTATTTCTATCGTCTCTCGTAAGCACAATAATCAAGAAACAACTGAGAGCCCTGTCATCTCCTGAACCCCAACTCACAGTTGTTTGCTTCTTAGATAGCTAAGAACTTTTGTCTCCTTCCTTGAGGAGGCAATCTGGCATAATACCTGAGAGTGTGGACTATGAAACAGATACCTGCATTAAAATCCTGGCATTGTCATTTATTAGATCTTGGACAAGTTACTATATCTCTGTTTCTTTTCTTCTTTCTTTCCCTCTCTCCCTTCCTTCCCTCCCTCCCTCCCTCCCTTTCCTTCCTTCCTTCCTTCCTTCCTTCCTTCCTTCTTTCCTTTCTTCTTCTTCTTTTTTTTTTTTTTTTTTTTTTAGAGAGGGTCTCACTCTGTTGCGTAGGCTGGAGTACAGGCACAATCATAGCTCACTAAAGCCTTGAACTCCCAGACTCAAGGGATCCTGCCATCCCAGCCTCCCAAGTAGCTGGAACTACAGGTGCACACCACCACACTGGCTAGTTTTTAAATATTTTTTATAGAGGCAGAGTCTCACTATGTTACCCAGGGTGGTCTCGAACTCCTGGGCTCAAGTGATCCTCATGCCTCAGCCTCCCAAAGTGCTGGGATTACAAGTGTGAGCCACCATGCCCAGTGCCTCCATTTCTTTAGCTGTTAATTGGAGCTAATAATAGTGTTATTATGAGGAGTAACTAAGTCAATATATAAAAACACTGAAAACAGTTTGTGACACATGGTTGGCACTCACTAAATGGTAGCAATTGTTACTCCTCAGGAAACTCCCTGAAGCCTCCCCAGAAGCTGATGCCCCAATGCTTCCTGTACAGCCTGCAGAACTGTGAGTCAATTAAATCTCTTTTCTTTGTAGATTACTCAGTCTCAGGTATTTAGAACAGACTAATTCAGAAAATTGGTACTGAAGAGTAGGGCATTGCTATCAAGATACTTGAAAATGTGGAAGCAGCTTTGGAACTGGATAACAGGCAGAGGTTGGAAGAATTTGGTGGGCTCAGAAGAAAACAGGAAGATGAGGGAAAATTTGGAACTTCCTGGAGACTTGTTAAACTGTTATGACCAAAATGCTGTTAATGATATGAACAGTGAGGTTCGGGGTAACAAGATCTCAGATGCAAGTGAGGAACTTACTGGGAACTGGGGCAAAGGTTACTTTTGTTATGTGTTAGCAAAGAACCTGGTGGTATTCTACCCCTGCCCTAGGCATCTGTGGAACTTTGAACTTGAGAGTGATGATTTAGGGTATCTGGCAGAAGAAATTTCTAAGCAGCAAAGTGTTGAGGATGTGACCTGGCTGCTTCTAACAACCTATGCTAGTATGTGTCAGCAAAGAAAGGATATAAAACTAGAACTTATATTTTAAGGGGAAGCAGAACATAAACATTTGAAAAATTTGCAACCCAGCCATGTGGTAGAAAAGAAAAGCCTATTTTCAGGGGAGCAGTTCAGGCTGGCTGGAGAAATTTGTGTAACTAAAAGGAAGGCAAGTGCTGTTAGCCAAGATAATGGGAAAATGCCTACAAGAAATTTCAGAGATCTTTGTGGCAGTCCCTCCCATCACAGGCGTGGGGGCCTAGGAGGAGAGAATGGTTTTGTGGGCCATACTCAGAGCCCCACTACCCCATGCAGGCTTGGGACACTGCTCCCTGCATTCCAGCCATTCCAGCTATAGCCATGGCTCAAAGGGGCCGAGGTACAGCTTGGGCCACTGCTTCAGAACGTACAAACCATAAGCCTTGGTGGTTTCCATGTGCTGTTAAGCCTGTGGGTATGCAGAGTTCAAGAGTTGAGGCTTGGGAGCCTCCACCTAGATTTCAGAGGATGTATGGAAAAGCCTGGATGTCCAGGCAGAAGCCTGCTGGAGGGGCAGCGCCCTCATGGAGAACCTCTACTAGGGCAGTGCAGAGGGAAAATGTGGTACTGTAGCCCCCACACAGAGTCTCCACTGGAGCATTGCCTAGTGGAGCTGTGAGAAGAGGGCCACTGTCCTCCAAACTCTGGAATGGTAAATATACTAACAGCTTGCACCTGTTGCCTGGAAAAGCCACAAGCACTCAACATCAGTCCTTGAGAGTAGCTCTTGGAGCTGAACCCTACAGAGCTATAGGGGTTGAACTGCCCAAGACCTTGGCAGCTCACCCCTTGTATCAGTGTACCCTGGATGTCAGACATGGAATCAAAGAAGATTGTTCTGGAGCTTTAAGATTTCATGACTGCCCTACTGCGTTTTGGTCTTGCATGGGGCCTGTAGCCCATTTGTTTTGGCCAATTTCTCCCTTTTGGAATGGGAGTATTTACACAATACCTGTACCTCTGTGGTATCTTGGAAGTAACCAACTTGTTTTTTTTTTTTTTTTTTTTTTTTTAATGTGCTCATAGGTGGAAAGGGCTCGCTTTGTTTCAGATGAGACTTTGGACTTTAGATTTTCGAGTTAATGCTGGAATGAGTTAAGACTTTGGGGGGATGTAGGGAAGCCATGATTGGATTTTGCAATGTGAGAAGGACATGCGATTTGGGGGGGACCAAGGGCAGAATGATAGGATTTGGATCTGTGTCCCCATCCAAATCTTATGTCAAAATGAGGTGGGAGGTGATTCCATCATGGAGGTTTTTTTTTTTTTTGAGAGTCTTGCTCTGTTGCCCAGGCTGGAGTGCAGTGGCACAATGTCGGCTCACTGCAACCTCTGCCTCCCTGGTTCAAGCAATTCTCCTGCTTTAGCCTCCCGAGTAGCTGGGACTACGGGCATGCGCCACCATGCCTGGATAATTTTTTGTGTTTTAAATAGAGACAGGGTTTCACCGTGCTAGCCAGGATGGTCTCGATCTTCTGACCTCATGACCTGCCTGCCTCGGCCTCCCAAAGTGCTAGGATTACAGGCATGAGCCACCGCGCTCTGCAGAGGTGGTTTTCTGTGAATGATTCAGCTCTGTCCCTATACAGCATCCTCATGATAGTGAGTGAATGAGTTCTCATGAGATCTGGTTGTTTAAAAGTGTGTAGCACCCCTCCCCTTTCTCTCTTCCTCCTGCTTCAGCCATGAAAAGATGCCTGCTCTGACTTTGTCTTCCACCATGAGTAAAAGCTTCCTGAGGCCTCCCCAGAAGCAGATGCTGCCATGCTTCCTGTACAGCCTGTGGAACTGTGAGCTAATTAAACTTTTCTTTATAAATTACCCAGTCTCTAGCTGGGCATGGTGGTGCATGCCTGTAGTCCCAGCTACTTGGGAGGCTGAGGCAGGAGGATTGCTTGAGCCCAGGAGTTTGAGGCAGCAGGGAGTTATAATTGCACCACTGCACTTCAGCGAGGGCAACAGAGCAAAACCTTGTCTCATAAATAAATATGTAAATAATAAATTACTCATTCACAGGTATTTCTCTGTAGCAGTGAGAGAATGGACTAATAGACCCTCCATACCACATCCTACTACTTCACCTCCCTTTCTAACTACTGTGGAAGATACTTCCTGTTATCATTTACTCTTTTATAGGTGCAAAAACTGAAGTATAGAGAGGTTAAGTAATTGGCTCAAGGTATCACAGCTGGTAAACAGGCGTTGAGATTTGTTCTCTCTTGGTTTGACCCCAGAACCCTCTCCTAACATTTTTTTTAATATTGCCTCTTGTTTGGCAGAATAAATAGCAAGGACAGCATCGTCTTTGCTGAGGAAAGATGACTATTATTAGTAGTAAGCAAGTGGAGAGTCGTCAGTGTTCCATCAGCTTTTCCCCTGTGTCTCTCATTCCATGAATGGAGAGCAGATGTGAAAATTGCTGCCAGCCACTCACTTGTCAGATGAGAACTGACTTGGCTGTGCTCATTAAATATTAATTTTTAGGCCATGATGGTTTTAATAAGGCATGTGAAATGTAGATACCCACAAGATTTATAAATTTTAATTTAGAAGTGTCTTTGATTCTAATACAAATGTATTTTTACTTAAGATAGCAAACAAAAAAGTCTCTGGAAAGGTTCTGGATATGTCTCAGGAAAATTTGATTAGATGGTCTAGTGTTTCAGTAACACACACAAGAAGCTTCTGAATAACTTATTAAAGTGAGATGATGTGCCCCACTTTGATTTAAATTCCATTACATGTATCCCCAGGAATTAGCAAAAAAAAATTTTTTTTCTAATAATAAGACTCATTATTGGATGATCTTGACTTGTAAAGGATAACTTGTTTGAGAATAAAATTTGGACACAAGTATTGGTTCTGTAAAATGGAAGAAAATATTCAAAATTGTGTGCAACTCTCTGTTAAAAGATAATCCTAAGGCTACTTCAGAGATATTTTTGTTATTCAGAATATAGGATGAGCGTGAACATTTGCATTTTAATGGTCACGAGAACCATTAAAGAGAGAAACTCTCAAAATATAATAAGAAATGATTGATTGGTTTCAACTCTATGTTGGTTCTGTATGTTTGGAATTCTTCGTAATTCCGTATGTATTTGGATGATGTTTACCCTTGTATCTTTGATGAAATGAAGGATAAATTAACTTCCTGCAGTAAATAAAGGAGGAAATCGTAAAGAAATTTAATTATTTTGGTCTGCAAATGGTGTTACTAATTATAGGTTAGTCTTTTTTCTCCCTCTTATTACAAGAGGCCATGAGGCCTCTCTTCAGGCTCCTTGATCTTTCTACCAAAAGCACATCATTGGAGCACAAGCCTCTCCCACTGCTATGGACTGAATTGTGTCCCCCAATATGCATATGTTGAAGTCCTAATCTGCAGGACCTCAGGACCTCAGAATGTAACATATATGGAAATAGGGCCTTTAAGTCATTAATTTAAGATGAGGTCACAAAGTTAAGCCCTAATTCAATATGACTGGTATCTTTATAAAAAGCGTAGATTAAGACAGAGATACAGAGAAGACCGTGTGAAGGCATAGAGAAATAATGGCCATCTGTGAGCCAAGGAGAGGCCTTAAAACAAACCAACCCTGCTGACACTGATCTTAAACTTCTAGCCTCCAGGACTGTGATAAATTATGTTATTTAAGCCTACCCCATCCCTGGCACTTCATTATGGTAGCCCTACCAAACTAAAAAACCCACCATCAGGTCAAATTCAGCAAGTCTATAAGCAAACTGGGTGTCTTCCCCAGTGTCCTGCCTGGCACGGGTTCTACTAATGGCCTGCCCATTTCTGTTGATGGCGCCATCCCTGTCCAAGTTGTCAATGGGAGGAAACTGCCATTTGGGACCAAGTTTCCTTCCTTTGGGGCCAAGCTTCCTTCTCTCCAATAAGGCCATCTAGTGTTGACCCCAAGTTCAATTCAGTCTTTCAGCTAGCTCTTCAGTTTTTCCATTCTTCTTCATCCCAGTTCTGATGCCCTGGATCAGCTTCATTGTCATACAGCCCTCAAACTCTGACACTTGAACATATCTGCTTCTGCCTCCTCACGTGCAAGGTCTATTTGGGGTCCTTTGCCATCACTCAGCATTCCATTTCTGCATAAAAGATGGTCTGCTCTCGAAATTGGTTTTACTACTTGTAATCTGCCTTCTTCAGTGTCAGCTCCATAGAATTGTCAAAATAATTTTTCCAAAATACCTATTTTTATACCCTTTTCCCGCAAGCATCTATAGTATCTTTTTGCATATTAAGGTAAAATAGGAATGTCTCTTCCCTGTATGTAAAGCACTGTGTCACTTAACCCTCCTTTAGTTATTAAATTAATTTCCTCTACTAGTCCTTCGGTAGGTGCTTTGATCTAGTCAGACCATTACCCTGAGCTCAGCTTCCTTCCCTCCCGCCATCCAAGATGCACACACATATACACCTAGTTTTCTCCTCTCCATTAGAGAGGGAGAAAGCTGTTTCTCTTCGGATGCTTTCATGATCCCTTCATCCAAATTCTACATTTCTTTACAGATCACCTCTCCAAACAACAATATGAGATTTTTATCCCACAGTTAGCTTCTGTATAATCTTGAATGCCTGCGCTAGAAGAGAGTTTCCTGCCACTTGGTCTAACCTCACATCCGGTTTAGGACTCCCTGCCCCCACCCCTCACCCCACAGCATTCTTCAGTGATTCATTCTTTCCTCAACTCTGATACACTACGATTGGCTGTGGAGGAAACAATGAAAGAACTAGCCTGCTCTCAATAAGCTTATACCCTAACAGGGAAGACCGACAAGTGGTTCAGTTACAAAGCAGGAACAGTGAGGGGACAGGAATGTATGAGACACGTTGGTGATGTGGGGGAGAAAATGACCCTGAAGGGTGAGGATTTTACGCCGCAGACAAGTCAGAGAAGGTATTCACGGGAAGAGGGCAGCATGGAATTATCTTCCTCTTTCTGAATTGCTCTAGCACATATGAATCCAGTCAGCATCAGACCACTCTGCTCTGTGCAGGCTCTGCTCTTGGAAGTCAATTTTCTGTTTAACATCTTGATACCCTCCAAATAGAAGATAAATTTTAAGAAGAAGGATTATGTTTTCTGTTGCTTTTATATGCCTCACATTGCTTAGTAGTATCCGGCACCATGTAGGGGCTACTTTATTTGGGTTCTGTTTTAATATAAAGGGATGCTATATACCCATTGTAAGTAAGATGTGTATTTTGATTTCCTTTATTTAGCAATAGTAATGATAGATTTGCCCTGCTGTTCAGCATTCTGAATTCTAACCATTTATTCTTCCCTGCCTCCATTTCCTCTATCTGTTCTTCCATTCACTTTTGTGACGACACTGTATGCCAATAAGATGACTCTGAGGGAAGTGTATTTGGCTCTGAAATAAAACCAAACTAACTGGGCTGTATGGGAATGGAAGTTGTAGTCTTGAGTTTCCAAACTGATGCTTTAAACAAGTAAGTTAACCAGCCATAGACTGATGGTACATACTTGCTTATCGAATGATTTGCATAATCCCTTTATAATATTCTAGACAGGGTAAGTTATGATCATTCTGGGATTGGTTAGTCGTCACAGAATAATTCTTTTCTTCTCAGTGGTGCTTACTAAGACCCTTAGGCTCTTCAGACAGGTCTGCCTCTTCCCTTTACCTCCACTTACCACTATCTCCCCTCAAAATATTTGGCTTTTGTGTGGCAGAGTGAAATGGAATAGAGTATTTGAAGATAGGTCTTTTGTGAGAAAAGAGAAATCCATGGGCATTTTTCTTTTGTGGTGGAAGTGGCAGATGCAGCAGCTAACTATTCCCTAATATTGATTCTTCCTTCTGCCGTCCTGCTAGAACCCCTGATTTTTAGCTGGGCATATGGTTATATAGACTTCAATTTCCCACACTTCCTTACAGCTTCCTGTGGTCATGTGACTTTGGAACCACAGGCTGTGGGAGAGAGTGATCCAAGCATTTGCTAGGTTGAGTCCCTTAAGTCCCTTTTTGAGACAAAAAGCGTGTCCTGTCCTTCCTGCTTTGTTCATCCTCCCTGGGGATAGAGTGTGACTGATGGTTAGTATCCTGGACCATGGAGATGAGGGTAACACCCTTGAGGTAGAAGACCAATAAGATGGAAGGAGCCTGGGGCCCTGATTGGAACTACCATGGGAGTCCTAGACTGCTTATGGGAGCTCTTACGTCAAAGAGGAATAAATTGTTCTGTGTAAGCTGTGCACGTTTTAGGTCTCTATTTCAACACCTAAGTCATAAACGTAGGAATTTAAAAATACTTGTGAAGTTCAGTGTCAGCTGAATGATATGAACAAGATGAGAAACACTCTTTTAAAGATATTTAATGATGTTTTTCAAATCAGTACAAAAATTTAAATACAAAAATGATTTGCTATTGACAAGTCTCAAATCTATCATGGAAACTCAAACAAGTTACCAGTCTGTTCACTGTCATTGTATTCTGTAAAATATTTGATAACAGTCACCCACTACAGACATTCTTTTCCCCTGTGGGATGTCATACTGCATTAAAACACTGTATTTACATAACAGTAATATGAGTTTGGTCCATTTCACATGGAAGAGTTCTGGTTAATTTTGAACTAAATAGGGATTATAGCACAATCCTTAGATGTTACAACACGTGGTTGTTTCATCTGCTTTTGTACTAATCTGTTAACATGTTGTGCAGCACTCAAAAGGGAAATACAGGAATATAGATAATTATTTAAAACTCTTTTAAATTAATTGGAGTATCATTTAGGTCTGAGATTAGCACCATTGTAGAATGCACAGTATTTGGCATAGATGTTGCTCCTCTTCTATCTAAAAGTTAGAAACCTATGCCTGATAATATACAGACATACACATGCACACACGCGCGCGCGCACACACACACACACACACACACACACACAGGCAATTGAGTGACAACCAATAAATAAGTTGGAAGATATTTTGAAAAGTGAAATTTGGTTTTAACTAAAGAGATAATTTCTCTCTTGCTTGATGGGAATTAAAAGCCCATACATGTACAGATAAATACAGTTTTACAAATCACCTGATCTGACTTGCTTTCAAACCATTTCAATGTGTCTGGTTAGCAGAAGGAGCCCAGTGGATCCATGTTGCTCCCATAGCCGTCAGCCCAAAACCAGTATCCTCAAGACCAACCCAAAGGATATTGACCACGTAGACTCTGTCTGCCGTGAAAACAAAGGTTGTGTAGGACATCATTTTGTTGTGAAAAGACTGTTCTATAGTTAGCAGTGAGTAAGAAACTCTGTGGTCATGGACTGATTTCTCAAAAACTGAGAAGAAATGATGCTTGTATACTATATAGGGAAAAGAGATACTGGCCAAGAGAAGAATTTTTGTGATGGTAATAATGATTCAGATTTGACAAAGACACATTTCCATGTGTTTTTATACCGTATTTATTTGTGTATTTTTCCGTCTATATCTATCCCCTTAACTCACTCTTTTATTTTTGACAAAAAAAAATACAAGATTCCACCACTATAACCCCACATTACTGCTCCAAGTGACTAACAGTATCAGCAGCAGGCTAATAGCAGGCTCGATACGGCTTTTCTGTGTTTTGAGACCAGATTAGAATGCTCAAAGCAGTTAGTATGTGCCCAAGTAAAAACCTGGGAAAATATTTATTTCCTTTTTTCAGGCTTGTATTGCTCTTTGATTTGTGCCAAGTACACAGTGACATAAAAAACACAGGCTCTTGTTGCCCTTTGACATTCTACGTAGCCCTTCCATAGTCCGCTTCTAAAGAAACAGCGCTTTTCTTAAAACTGTACTGCCTACGACTGGAAGCAGCACATCCATTTCAAATTCAAAATTTCAGAATTACTGTTTTCAAATATTAATTTTTCTATGTAATTCTAAAAGTCCCCCCTTACCAATAAAGTATGGCTTGGATTTTAAAAATTGACTTTGGCTGAGTGTGGTGGCTCACACCTGTAATCCCAGCACTTTGGAAGGCTGAGGCAGGTGAATTACTTGAGGCCAGGAGTTTGAGACCAGCATGGCCAACATGGTGAAAAACCATCTCTACTAAAAATGCAAAAATTATCTGGGCATGGTGGCGTACAACTATAGTCTCAGCTACTCAGGAGACTGAGCCAGGAGAATCACTTGAACTCAGGAGGTGGAGGCTGCAGTGAGCCAGGATCGTGCCACTGCACTCCAGCCTGGGTGACAGAGTGAGACTCCATCTTAAAAAAAATGACTTTGGAACCTCAGATTATACATCAGTTTGCACACATGCTACACAGAGAAATGTCTTCAAAATTCACAGTTACTAAAAATTACTGATATCTCCATGATTAGAACCACCTTGTGGTTGTTTGTGTGTGTAGTCAAAGGAGGATAATTTGTAATGCTATATAAGCATAACTGATAACTGCTATTAAAATAAATATTCCACAAATTTGGAAAGTTATTGGAGGAAGAGGTTTTTTTTCCTTATAATTTTCCAGGTGTTTATATTAGTTGGGCCATAGTGAAAATTACATGAAGGAAAGAAAATAGGAAAATAAGTCACAGAAAAAAAACCAAATAGAAACTCTGGGGAACAAGTGAGTTAATTACTGCTCATGTCTCCCATCTGGTTCTCTAACTCCTTCTAGGGTACTGTCTAATGCTCCACAAAAGTGCCTTGCGCAGTGCTGGGTACAGAGAAGGCACTGAATAAATTCACGATGGTCGATTGGTTCACTCACTCTGTTATAGACAACAGACACACAAATCTACCAGGACTCCTGTTACTAAAAGACACAGTCTCTGACCTGAGAGAGATATCCCTTTGACTAAAGCATTACCAGGGTCCCCAGAGCTCCCTACCACTGGGGCAGTAACACTACAGGTCTCCCCACCATACATTCCATATCAGGTATGTATACAAATACAGAGGAAATTAAGCAAGTAAATACGGTATGTAATTGTTATCATTGTCATTTCTTTAAGGCATATTTATAAATATTTTAAAGTAAACAATATGAGTGAGGGCCTTTCATTAGCTATGATCTTTCATACTGATATTCGACTGATCTGAATAAGCAGGTTATTGTGGAAGCATACAACATGTAGTAGCTAATATGATTCCAGTGGGTACAACCAAGTGTCAGTATTTGATACATAAATCTATCCCATCATTCTCAATTACAAGCTGCTGTGCAAAGTATTAAACATGCATCTTAGTTTTTATTTGTACACGATGGTCCAAATTTTCACTTAAATATAACTTTCCAACTATATAAATGTTTTGAAGCAATTAGGTTTTTCATTTGGATTTTTTAGTGCGTCATTTTCTTTTCTTCTATAAAATCTTTCTTTTCTTTCTTTCTTTTTCTTTTCTTTTCTTTTTTTTTTTTTACATGGGATACAATAAATATCCTGAAAAGGAGGAGTGGACATACTGCCCGGCATACAGTCCTGCGGCCTGTTCTGAGGGCATCTGGAGGAACACTCGGTCTCCGGGCCTGAGCAGCAGCACTGCGCTCCCAGACGCCTGGTCCAGGAAGCCCTTTTTGTACTCATCGTACGTGTACATCATGGGCTCGTTGTTCTTGAACAGAGCAACCCACACGTTGCCCCCCTTGCAGTGAATGTGGTATGCAAAGTAGTAGACACCAGGGACCTCACAGGTGAAGATGCCCGTCTGCGGGTTGTAGTTCTGTCTGCCGTTATAGAGCAGTTTGTCAAACTTCACTGGGGCCCCCACCGGTGGGAAAGGTGCGGTTAGCTCGGCGGTAAATGCAGGCATCTCGTACGCTGGCCCTCCGATCTTGCTTTTCTTAGCCCCATAGGCATGGGGGGGTTTCACACCATCAATTCCTAGCCCCATATCTGGCAGATACTCTCCCTGGGGTGGTGGTGTAGGGGGCATCACAGCTGGGGGTCCTGGGGGTCCTGGAGGGCCTGGGGGTCCTGGAAGGCCAGGTTGGCCTTGAGGACCAAGGGCACCAGGCTTCCCTGGGGGGCCATGAAGTCCTGCCACTCCAGGTTTTCCTACACCGGGGAACCCGGGAGGCCCTGGGAGACCTGGCTCCCCTTTGGGGCCTGGAATCCCAGGTGGTCCGATGGGGCCACTAGGGCCTGCAATCCCTGGGATACCTGGGGGGCCCTGTAAACCCTGATCCCCTGGGATTCCTGGCTCTCCCTTAGGTCCGAGAAGCCCTGGAACACCAGGGAGTCCTGGCAGACCTTTGTGCCCAGCTTCCCCCTTAGGCCCTATGGGACCTGGCAAACCCCTCATGCCAGGAGGCCCTACTTCACCAAGGAAACCTGGCTTTCCTGGGAAGCCTTGAAGGCCTGGCTCACCCTTGGGACCTGGTGGCCCCTGTGGCCCTACAATCCCACCTTCTCCTTTGGGACCAGGAAAACCAATAGCACCTGGAGGGCCCATAGGACCTGGGATTCCAGGCAGGCCTGGCTCTCCTGGAGGACCCCCTATTCCTGGGGCACCTACTGGTCCTTTCTCCCCTCTTGGTCCAAGAGCCCCCGGAACACCTCCCATGCCCCGGTCACCTTTGGGTCCTGGGAAGCCTGGTTTCCCAATCCCTGGAAGGCCTGGGGGTCCTGGCAGCCCTGGCAGTCCTTGTTCCCCTTTGCCACCTGGAAATCCTGGCTGGCCTGGGATCCCGTCCTGGCCTGGCTTTCCAACTCCAGGTATCCCAGGAGGTCCTTGAACCCCTGGTACCCCAATAGGGCCTTGTGGCCCAGGTTCTCCTGGAACCCCTGGCTTTCCCAGGGGGCCCTGGGGCCCAGGGAAGCCTGTCACTCCGGGTTTGCCCACTCCTGGGAGTCCAACAGGGCCGGGAGGGCCATGCATTCCTGGAGGGCCCTTCACACCTGGTGCACCTGGCATCCCGAAGCCCTTGTCTCCTTTAGGACCTTGAAGGCCTTGAGGTCCTGGTAGTCCTTTGGGTCCTCGATCACCCTTTGGTCCTGGTTGCCCTGGTAACCCTGGCCCGCCTGGCTTCCCAATGCCAGGAAGTCCGTGAGGCCCTGGAGGTCCTTGTGGTCCTGGGATCCCCATAGGCCCGATTTCCCCTTTCTGTCCAATTTCTCCTTTTGCCCCAGGCATGCCCATGGCTCCTGGCTTCCCTGGCATTCCAGGCATACCTGGCTTTCCAACTCCTGGGTATCCCTGTGGCCCTGGTTTTCCTTTAATTCCAGGTATCCCATGACCTGGCAAACCAGGGGGCCCAGGTGGTCCTCTTGGGCCAGGCTCTCCACGGGGACCTTGTTCCCCTCGTAAACTGGCTAATGGTATTTCTACTGGGAAAGAGAAGAGAGAGAAGGGGTATGGGGGAGAGAGAGAGATTGGTTAGTAGATTGTCCCTCACATCAATGAAGTACTGATAACTATTTAGTTCTGACACATTTGCCTAATACTTATCAAGAGGAAAGACTAGGAATAATATGCTCATCATCTAGAACTTAAAAATCAGGCCGGGCGTGGTGGCTCATGCCTGTAATCCTAACACTTTGGGAGGCCAAGGCAGATGGAGTCAGGAGTTTAAGACCAGCCTGGCCAACATGGCAAAACTCTGTCTTTACTAAAAATACAAAAATTAGCTGGGTATGGTGGTGCACGCCTATAATCCCAGCTACTTGGGAGGCTGAGGCAGAAGAATCCCTTGAACCCGGAGTTGGGGGAGGGCGAGAGAGGAGGTTGCAGTGAGCTCATATTGGACACTTCTCTCCCGCCTGGGTGAAAGAACAAAAGTCTGTCTTGAACAAACAAAACAAAAAGGGAGAAAAATTGAGCTGACAATTTTTTTTTGCATATTTGAGGTATTTTTTGATAACTGATATGTGCAGCTGCTTGTATCAGCATTAGTTAAGGAGCTAAAAAGTAATGAAGAAGAAACATTTTTCCAGGTATAAAACTTGGAGTTATTACGGTATGTTTATTATAGTGAATTTGGAAGATTCAAAGATACATAAAGAAAAATCAAAGTTGCCTATAAGCCCACAACTCAGGGATAACCATTTGACATTTATATATATTTTCATCTCATTTATTCTGGGTGTGTGTGTGTGTGTGTGTGTATGTGTGTGTTTTAAACAATATTGGAGTGACTACCCAAATCATAGTTGTTTTTTATTTATGGGGTACAAAGTGATACTATGATTTATGAATACAAGGTAAATAATTAAATCAAGCTAAATATATCTGTCACCTCAAATACTTATTTTTATCTGGTGAGAAATTTGAAATTTACTCTTTGATTTTGAAGTGTGTAATACATTATTATTGACTGTACTCACTATTCTATGCAATAGATATCCAAAAAACAACTTATTTCTCCTGTCTAACTGAGGCTTTAAACCTTTCACCATCATCTCTCCATTCTCTCCCTTCTACGCACCCCAAGGTCTCTGGTAACCACCATTCTCCTCTGGGTTTCTATGAGTTCGAGTGTTTTAGATTGCAGATTTAAGCGAGAATATGCAGGATTTCTCTTTCTGTGCCTGATAGAGTTTTTAAATATAATAATTTATGGCCAAAATATTTCCTCTTATGCTTAAATACAGTGAGGTGTGGATTAGAAAATGAAAGAATAGAGTTTTTTGTATGTGGTTCAATAACATCTTTCCACATCTCTCCTTTAGAGTCAGTAGATTCGCTTAATTTCCTTAATGTGCTGTAGGATTTCCTAAGCCTCAAATATGTATTCATTAATTTAACAAATAATTTCTCATATGCAAATCTGGCTTTTAAGTAGGAGAGATGAATAAGATATTTTTGAATGATAAACAGTATGGATGAAGTCGAGAGCTTGGTTTAGGAGCCAGAAACTCTGCTTCTCTTCTGGTCTTGGAGTGAGATTGTGACTGGGTCCCGTAAGCCATCAGCATCTCTGCTTGCCTGTCTATACAGCAAGAATAAGAATAATATAGCCACACTACAACATTGGAGAACAAATGTGAAAGGTGTCAATTGTTATTGAGATACAAAGCACATGCTGTTACAATGAATATGTTGTGCCTTTCAGATAAACACAACTCTGGGTCTCCCATGCTGCTGGGACTAAGGGGTGACATGGAGAAGTGAAATTATGGTCCCTATATCTTCTTGGCATAATACTTAGGTCATTAGTAGCACCTTAATCCTGATTTTGTAGGTGCTAAATAAATATGCCTAGAAAGCAACAGATGAGATTTTCAGGTGTCATCCCTAGATGCAGTCTATACTCTTAGTTTCTTTCTGTTGATCTATTGATTGACATATGTAATTACAGTAGTATTAAAAACACTTGCACTTATCTAATACTTAGGTTACAAAATGTTTTCATGTGACTTTTCTTTTAACACGGACATTGTTCTCCTAGTTCAGAAGACTGACGTGTCACCTGTCTTTTTTTCACTGCTTTAGCTCCCAGCATCTGGCCCAGAGCCTGGCACAAATAGGTGCTCACTATAGATAGTTGCTGAATGTTTGAATAAGTAAATAATAAAGGGATAGTAGACTATTTGTGATTTAATATCTTTTATTTCATCTGATGCTAGTTAAAGTAAAACATAAATGGTAATTGTATCTGTTTCTTTAAGGCTTGAACTTTTCAAGAATAGGCTTTAGAACGCGGCAGGCATTTTAAAAATGCCAATAAAAAATTCTAAAACTAAAGTCTCTAAAATTTATCTTCACCCTCTGATCCCATAATTTAGAGGTTTGGAAAGCTGTCGTTTTGTAACAGCCTGGGAGTATGATGTTACCTTTGCCTTTCTTGGGTACGGCCTCCTTGCCCATTCTTGGCGCCGGTTGAATTTCCTTCATATATTGGGGTAGGTGTGGATATTCTTTGCCATACTGCAACTGGGGCATCTCCTTGCCCATGGCAAGGCCATCTTTGGCCAAAGGTATATGAGGTACTTGCTGACCCAGGGGCTGGTATTGTGGAATTTGCAGTGGCATCTGAGGAGGAATTTGAGGTGGCAGCGGCTTGATCCCATAGTAGGCACCAGCCTGAATGAGCCTGATGGAGCTCAGGGAAATGGTAAGCAGCACTCCCAGCAGCTGCAGAGGGTCGGGCAGCACAGCCATCACCTGTGGGAGGAACCAATGCACCAACTTGGTGAAACTCTGCAAAGCCAAGTGACTTGAGTTTATTTAGAGATAGAAGGTAGAAAAAACAAAAAGGAAACAGTCTTTAACATCAGAACTTCATGCTAGAAAGCAAATGAAAAGGAAAATGTGAACTTTCTATAGAAAACAAAAAATAAGAGTAGAATCTGTCAAATAAAGGCAATTGGTAAGAATCTAGACTGTGGAAGAGACTGCTGATTGTCCCCCATATTAAGTCTGCCTTTCTTCCCCTGTTTTCCTGTCTTCACTTGGGAACAGAGCAGCCCAGAATGAAGACATTTCAGCCAGGCAGGGCCGTTTCAGCCATTCTGGCCAATTGGGGGAAGTTATCATGGGTGCCCCTTCCAGGAAGAATCTTAAAAAGGAATGGGCATGTCTTCGCCTTCCTCCTTCCTTCTGGTTGGACTGCTGACATGTTGCTGGAAACAGACCACACATCTTGGACCATGAGGTGAATGCAGTGCACAGAGGATGATAAAACAAGGCAGAAGAAGCTTCAGGCCTGGTTGAACATAAGATGCCATACCAATCCTTAAATTTGGACTTTGTTTACCCAAGAGAGAAGTGAAGTTCTGTCTTCTTTAAGCCACTGTTAGTTTGGGCAGTCTACATTTGCATGAAACCTAATCCTAACAATACATTCTGATAGAAGGAGGCAAAACTGGTGACAAGTCAGGCTTTGTTAATAAGTGCCAAAATCCTATTCTAAATGGAAACAGTTAATAATTTATAGGCTTTATGCCACAGTAGAGATTTTTCATATGCCAGATGAGGACTACTTTGATGTAGTCATAAAAAATTGTACATGTAAAGAGCGAACAGCAACAAAGACTGCATAAGTCTTCTGAATCGAAGAGAAAATACTTCTTCATGTGACAGTATGAAATATTTTAAAAATCACTATCATTATTACACACCTTTATTTCTTGTATTTAAATACTATGAACTCATTAGTTTAGAAATTGGTTAATTTGACCGTTAAAGTCTATCTTTGTCCTTTTATGAAAGGAGTTTATGAAGCAAATTAGCTGTATAAATAAGAGGGAGATGTTTAACTATTCATAAGAATAGGCTGCTTCTAAGCCCCTTAAGAGCACTTTTTGCAAATTGGCAGTTAACAGAATAAATATAAATGGCGCTTGTCTGTTTATAAAAACCAGCTTGAAAAGACCTGTGTTTGGAAATGCCCTAGGCCGAAAACCAGACAGCACAGAGAAGTGCAGTGTTGGCAAATGCACACTAGGGGGCAAGTGTGGTACACACTTAAGTCTGTTCCGTATTCTGCCTGCCCGTCCCCTGCCCCCGTGTAGAACTAATGCCGGGCATACACCCACTGCATGCTCACACTTTATTAAGGGACTTAATGAAAATTTGAATCTTAAGGGGCATGTCATCATAATGCTGCAGAGAGAGAGAGAAGTGCCAAGTTTCTCACAATTTTTAATTAAGTATCTTTTGGAAAATTTTGAAAAAACTTTTATCTATAAATAATTCAATTTCCATTTTCACGAGAGTTGTTTTCTTTGCTTCTACCTTACTTATTTCTGGATCATCATTTTCCACTTCTTAGAAAATACGTGTTGCCTTTGCAATATCCTATTTAAGGGTAATGCTGAGAGTGTAAACAGGCCACCAAAGGATTGGTGAATCAGAAGCACCTAAGAAAATATTTAATATGAATCCCTACCACAAAATTCAATGCTTTGCAAGTTTTCTAAATATACTAACTAACCATTTTTCCCCTGAAAAAATGAAGAAACACTTGCTAGGCCCATTTGGGATTACTAAGATGAATATAATATGGTCAGTGGGCCTTACCGTCAAAGAGCTTGTACTCTTATAAGGGGTGACCAGATGTGTGAACAGTTATTGAGTAGCCAAAGATATCTAGCAAAAAGTAAATTTTTCTCCTACTTCTGTTCTCCAGTATTTAAAATCCCTTATATTTGAAGCAACAATTTTTCCTTATATTTTTTGGATAGTCTATGCATATGCACATATAATATACATCCCTTTCAAATATAAATTACAGCGTACTATACACACTTGTATTTTTTGCTTTTTTCACTCAAAGATCAGCATGTATTTCTTGTCTAGTTATGTGTATGTAAGCAAGATTCTTTAAGTTCTTCATTTGTTAAAATAAGACTTGGATGTTCTCTTCGGTCTTGCCTAGCTCTAACATTCCATGTCTGTAAGGCAGTTACTAGAGATCTGAAAGTGTTAATCCATACCAGAAATGTGTGGTAATATCTGGTAATGTATAAGCTGATACTCAGTTCAACTTTTGGGCACGAATGAATTTAATTAATGAACCCCAGACTTGTGGTGAAGTCTTTAATAATAAGCTAGCATGTTTGGCCCTTCACCCTTCCATCAATTCAGTGGATGTGTTGGATTATACTTAACAATCTTTAAACCAGGACAATCTAATGAAATACTGGAAAACTGGAAGGAGCTGAAATGCCTGGAAGAATACCAGTTGAACACCAAAGACCCAGTGGGATCCTGCTTTACTACAATTATTTCCTCTCGTAGGCTTGGCCTTTCTCTCCTGAAAACTACCTCCTTAGGTCTGCCATCTGCCATTTCTCTGGCTCTTTATCTAAATAAACTTTGTTCAGTTTTAACTTGCATATTTATGTAAGGGCCCTGGTTAGAATTTACCGCTTTACTTATTCGTGCTAATTTTTCTTCTGTCCCTGAGGATATTTTTGGTGGTCAAAGTGGTGTGGTTGTTCTCCCAAATCACTCAAAAGAACATCAGATTTGGGTAATGTTATACAAATACCTGGCGAAGAACAAGGAGCCTTGGAATTTTTGCTGGGAAGAAATGGTGATAGTGGGTTTTCATGCCTCTCTTTCTGAGAATGTGGAGCACAATAATATTGTGAGTTGTCCTTAATATTTTCTTTGAATTCTATTTATTTGGCAGCTGCTGTGTGTGTGTGCGTGTGTGTGTGTGTTCTTGAACATAACCATATCTATATGTGTAAACATTGAATCTCTGCCAACCAGGCTGGCTTAGTGATGGGTGTCATGTCATATGACAAAAGCACTGTGGAAGAAGTCAAAAGACTTGTATTTAAGTTTTGGCTCTGCAATTCTCCATGCCTGTGACCTTGGATAAGTCCCTTAGCTTCACGAAGCCTCAGTTTTCTCACCTATAAAATAGAAATTAGAATCTCTGCCTGTCCCTCAGAGCTGTTTAGGGGTACAAATGATAATATGAATTCTTTGTAAGCTGAAAAGGACTATTCAAATTTAAGTTATTATTAATGGAGTTTGACCAGAAAGACAAATCGAAACCAACTGAAATGTCAAAGATTTTCCAGGAAGGATACTAGCAAAGTAAATGTGAGGTTAACTGCAACAATGATGACATGAATAAAACAGTAGTGGCCATTCAAATGTACTTGTTAAAAATGGATAAAAAGCAGAACAGCAGACCCAAGGCAGCCATTCATCATGTGTCAATAATTACGAATCCTAGGCATTTGAACAGCCCTAAATGGTTTCCTCTATTTGGGCAGGGCTGCAGAGAGTTTCAGATTCCTCATGTGACCTGTAATGTATCTAACAGAATAATGTGATATATATTAACAGAATAATATTATATATATATATATATAAAATTCTAGATGCTTCTCAGCATTCTATTTGTACATTTATCCTCATGAGATTTTGGCTTACTATACAGAAGAATGTTTAAATATTTAATCTGTTGGTCCTTGCCTTGAATCCAACTTTCCTTGAGCTAACACAGCATGTCTTTGTGTATGTATGTGTGTCTCTGTTGTGCGTAGTGTGGACAAGGCTCTCTAATCAGCTCCCGGGCTGGTCCTCTGTGCGTCTTGTACAAGATTTGTAGTCTCTCAAGAGCCTCAGATTTGCCATCCTAAAGCAAGGGGAAGTCAGGCAGAATCCTCCTCCAGTGTTCACCAGAATTGCCTTCCTGGCTTTTCCATGCCTCTCAAAGAAAGTTCTCTCTTGATTGCATTTCTCAGGGCAGTTCATTCATTAGATATACCCATTGAACACCTACAAATTGCTAGGAAATGTTCTGAGTATTGGTGATACAGTGGTGAATTAGAAAGTCGAGGTCTCATTTTATTGAACTCACATTCTAGTGTGGAGATACAGGTGATACATGTTAAAAATAAATTTTATAATTTCAGATTTGAGTGCTATGAAAAAGCAATGCAGGTGTCTTAGTCATTAGGGCTGCTATAGCAAAAATATTACGGGCTGAGTGGTTTATAAAGAACAGCAATTTCTCAGTGTTCATGAGGCTGGGAAGTTCAAGATCAAGATGCCAGCAGATGGGGTATTTAGTGAGGACGCACTTTCTGGTTCATAGATGACACCATTCTGCTGTATTCTTACATGATAAAAGCGGCAAGGGAGCTCTCTGGAGTCCCTTTTGTAAAAGCACTAATTCTATTCATGGGGACTCTGCACTCATGACCTAATCATCTCCCGTAGGCCCCACCTCCTAATATCATCACTTTGGGGGGCGTCAGATGTCAACATATGAATTTGGGGGGACATAAACATTCAATGTATAGCAGCAGGGTAAAGGGTTCAAGAATGGTAGAGTAGAAGAGTTCCGATGTTTTGGAAAGAATGGTAGGGAACAACATCTGAGGAAGTAAATTTTGGATAGAGGTGTGAGGGTTGACAGATTTATCTCTATTAAGACAATATATAGGAAAAAAAGGAAAGAGTCCTATTTACTACAATGTTAGCTGAAGGTACCTTTCACTTATATAGACTCATTTCCAAAGTATGTTCCTCATCCATGCCTGACCTCATTTTGCATTCTTTCTTTACCATATTCTTTTTTCCTGGAAGATAATTATTTTCCTGGAAGATAATGATTTTCCTTTTATTTCTCTGTAGATTTCAGTCCTACCATATAGTTTTCTATGGTTGTCATAACAAAGTATCTCAGACTCGGTGGCTCAATGGAAATTAATTTTCTCACAATTCTAGAGATATAGAAGTTCAAGATGAAGATATTGGCAGAGCTGGATTCTGCTGGAGCCTCTCTCCTTGGCTTGTAGATGGCAGTTACCTCCCTCTGTCTTCACACAGTCTTTCTTCCATGTGTCTGTGTCCTAATTGCCTCTTCCTTCACCCTAGTGACCTCATTTTAACTTAATTTCCCCTTTAAAGGCTCTATTTTCAAATACGCTTACATTCTGAGGTACTTGGGGTTTAACATATGCATTCTGGAAGACACAACTCAGCCCTGACACCTCCCTTCCTCCGGACCAACTCTATTCCTGCCTCCTCTGTGAAGCCTTCCCACCTTCTCCATCATCATCATTCTCATAAAGTTTAACACAAAGTCAAATGTCATTGTTGACTTTGTGTTAAACTTCAGGAGAATTAAACTTTAGGCTTATATTTTTTTCTTTTTCTTTTTTTCCATTAGACTAAACATAATTGGAAGTTTTCTGAAGACAAGAAAAATTTGACTTCTCAATATCTACTGATGGATCCTCACAATAAAAATTCTTAGTGTTGATAGGGGCTTTCAAAAATACCCAATTCAGCTTCATTCCCCATTTAAAATTCTGGCTACAGAGGTTGTTGGCAGAAAGCCCTCATATTTTTGACTTAGATATTAATAATGGTGAGAACATTTGAAAAGCAACTCATTATCTTGCACAGTTTTGTTGCTTTTTTTGTTGAAATTGGGCAACTTTTAGAGACTTACCTTTTTGATTTGTATATGGAGGTGCACATGTAGCTTACTATTAGTGGTGGGAGAAAGGAGGGCATGTGGAGAAAATGAATCCCAAAACTTGGCTATAAGATAAAAGATGGGCACATGACCTTTTATTGTCATGCTAAGATTGTTTAAAAATAAGCCCACCTTAGGGTCAACTGATCAATGATATGTACCTTTGTTGCAAGATTGATTAGTATTAGAGATATTAATAACTCTGTAACTATATTGATCAATGACCCTCAGGTTATAAATATTAACCACTTTTGTAAGTAACTTAGCATTATCTCAACATTGTTTTTTATTTACTGAAAAAAAGTCCCAGGTACTATGCAGTCATGAGCTGCATAATGACATTTCAGTCAGCAAAGGACCATATTTATGCCAGTGGTCCCATAAGTATATAATGGAGCTGAAAAATTCCTGTTGCCTAGTTAGGTCTTATTCATCATAATGTCTGTGGTGCAATGCATTTTCTTTTCTATGTTTAGATATATTTAGACACACAAATACCATTGTGTTACGGTTGCCTACAATATTCAGTACAGTAACATGCTATATAGGTTTGTGGCCTAGAATTAAGAGGCTATGCCACATAGCCTAAGTAGGTAGCAAGTGCTACCATCTAGGTTTGTGTAAATACACTCCATGAGGTTTGTACAATAACAAAATCAGTTAATGATGCATATCTCAGAACATATTCCCATTGTTAAATCACACATAATTATACTTCAAATATATGATATCATTAATCCCATATCCATTTCTTGGGTCTTTTTTGACATTACAGTTTGTGATCAATAATGTCCCCATCCTGTATTTATATGATTGATTATTTTACTGAAATTCAAGACTGTATACAACTATTCCTGTTACAGTCCAAGTCAGAAATTGAAAATTGTTATGTAATTAGTTGTAGGAGCTGACATCCAATGTATAAGCTGACAGAGTTCCAGCTTTGTTTTACAAGGTACTGACCCATCTGACTGTGCTGTCACTTTCTCCATCTTGTCCTCTAAATATCAAGGCCCTCTTTTTGCATGAAATAAGGAATTCTTCTGTTACATAAGACAAGCTCTTGGACAGATTTCCTTACTCTTTGTTTCTCTGACTAGGAATACAAGCTTAAAATATTTATTAAGTCACAAAGCCACTGGCAAGGTAAATATGCTGAGATGGAGCCTGATATAGTTTAGCTCTGTGGCCCCGCCCAAATCTCATTTAAAATTGTAATTCCCACATGTCAAGGGAGGGACCTAGTGGAAGGTGACTGGATCATGGGAGTGGTTCCCCTATCATAGTGAGTTCCCATGAGATCTGATGGTTTAAAAGTGTTTGGCAGTTCCCGCCCTCTGCCCCCACACCTTGCTCTCTCTCCCTCTCTCTCTCTGTCCCTCTCTCTCTCCCTCTCTTTCTCCCTCTCTCTCTCCCTCTCTCTCTCCCTCTCTTTCTGTCTCTCTCTCTCTCCTTCTCTCTCTCTTTCTGTCTCTCTCCCCCCACCCCCCACTACCTTGTGAAGAAGGTGCTTGCTTCTCTTTCTCCTTCCACCATGATTATAAGTTTTCTGAGGCCTCCTTAGCCATGGGGAACTGTGAGTCAATTAAACCTCCTTTCTTTATAAATTACCTAGTCTTAGGTAGTTCTTTATAGCAGTGTGAAAATGGACGAATAGAGAGCCCAAATAAATAAGCCTGTCAGATTCTGGTCAATCAATTGCATGGAGGCAGTGGGCAAGACCATCCAATAAACATTCATTGGTTTTGGTCAATCTGCTCATTTACATCTATCAAGATGGCTATAAATGTAAAACTGAGCCTAAATTATATGCTTCACCAACAAATCCTGAATTCTGCAAATAAGAGCAGCCAGTCACCTCCGCGTACTAGCTATAGGCAGATAATGACCTCAGGGGACCAAAAAAAAACTTGAGAACTCAATTAGGCTGTGCCCCCCAGCTCTAGAAATGAGCCACACACATAATGCCTCTGAAATGAATGGCCAACCACTACATTCCAAAAGTTCTCTAGAGGAGATTTTGCAACATTCCCTAGTAACCAATTCTAGGATTTCACATTAGATTTCCTAATATTAATCTGAATCTCTTCTGCTGAACTATAAGCTCATTACCTTTTTTTTCCATTCTCAAAGGAGGCGGGAAACATCTGGAGAATATTTTTCTTAAAATAATAGCTCACATATTTGAAGTTCACAATTAATTTTTTTGTTTCTCTAACTGGAATAGTGTCAGCTGCTAAACAGTTTATAAAACACGAGAAAACCCCTAAAAAAGAAATTCTAAAGTAGAATATATTTTTTTCTTTTCATAATATGAAAGCATCATTGTTTTTAGAGCAGAAAATAACTAAGCTTTAGTTCTGACCCAAGTAAGTTACCTGTCCTGACTGGGCATCACTTCCCCTCATTTGCAGAATGAGAATATTGGCTATATGACTTTGAAGTCCCTTCCACCTCTGAAGTTTTTTTTGTAACTGAATGTGAAGAACACATCCACACTTCACAGATAGACAATTTTAGGGGCCGGGTGTGGTGGCTGACACCACGCTTTGGGAGTCTGAGGCGGGCAGATCACCTGAGGTCAGGGGTTCGAGACCAACCTGGCCAACATGGCAAAACCCTGTCTCTACTAAAAATACAAAAGTTAGCCAGGTGTGGTGGGGCATGCCTGTAATCCTAGCTACTCGGTAGGCTAAGGCAGGAGAATTGCTTTAACCCAGGAGGTGGAGGTAGCAGTGAGCCGAGATGGTGCCACTGCACTCCAGCTTGGGTGACAGAGCGAGACTCCATCTCAAAATAAATAGATACATAAAATAATAATAATAATAAGAAGTAGTTTAGGAACTTAGGTACTCAAGTCTTTCTATGTCGGAAAGTTAGATCAATTTCATACTTGCAGTTACTTTTCAATATTGCACTCTCTTTTCTTACAGTTGGCAATGGAATAAGGATGGGGAGTTTGTACCCGTCACCCCCTATAAATATTCCTCTGGTCAAATAAGCCATGCTTGCCCAGAAACCAAAGGAAGAAATAAGAAACATGATTTAGGGACAGTAATAATAATAATGCATGCCTTTTTTTTCTTACCACATTCAAAGATTGAATACAAATGTGAAGCTTACTGAGAAACCTTTAAAAAGTGGCCATAAAAGATAAAAACTTCCTACAATGTATGTGCTCAAAAATTGCTGCAGTCATTCAGCAAATATTGACGTAGGCTTCCAGTCATAAGAATGACAAACACAAAGTATGCATCTTGGAAAGGGAAAATGGGTAGTTAAAGAGTGTGACATAGTCATGTTTTAGGAGCGACAACAATTTTATAAGAAAAATTGAAGATCTAAAATCCAGAGGCAGCTCTACAGTAAAGTAGGGGATTGTGAAGGCTCCACAAGAATAAAGTCCTTGCCATTTCATGGGCCTGGCGATACACAGCAAGGTGAGTTCCTTCTTTGCTATGGCTCTAGGAGGACTGCAGAGCACTCTTGTTATTTACATGAACAGCTTTCTGCTTTCTCTGCACTAATACAGTTTGTGCAACCAACACAATGTAAAATAAGTGTTTTCAGGCCTTTTGTAAGGGGGAGAAGTGTGGGGACATTTTGTCTAATGTAATCCATTAAACTGGACATTGTAAAAATATTTACTTAGAGCAAACAGCTACAATGTGTTACATAAAATATGAATTTTATAGTACATTTCTTGGGGGTCCAATTGTTGAAGTTTTATTTAGCTAAGGTTATTTTGAATCATATAACCCAAATGACTTCATATTATAAATCAAGCCAAAAGGTTTCTATCTTACACGGGGAGAATATTAAATCATATCAATAGCACTTGGAAAATAAAAATAATTATTTGATTTCTTCTAAAATTGGTTCCTCCTACCCCGTCACCCACCACCACACACAGGCATACTCTTCAGTCAGAACGGCAATCCTGCTAAAGTTGCAATATTTAGTCCTGGCAATTTCTGAATTATAAAAGAACTAAAAAATCCTGACAATTTCTTGGTCAGTGAAAATGTGAATTTGTTCTTTCCTTGTTGCATGGTTTAAGAGTAGCAGAAATCATTCCACAGGACTGTTCCCAACAATGGATTTAAGTTGAAAAAAAATTTAGTTCTAAACCTAGGGCTTAAAATAATCATGATAAATCATCAGCCACAGAGAGGGCAGTCTCTAAAATCCACCGCTTTTCAACCACAGCTCCATCTAGATAATTAGCCTGTGTGCTAACATCCTGCCCTTTGAACAAAGGCAAAGTTCGGAGAGCAACCAAACCACAGCTTTCTTGGTATTGGAAGTTCCATTTATTTAAGAGGTGGAATTTATTTTGCGGGATAGAGAGATGGATGTGGTGTCTGTGAGGAAAAATCATAAGGTTTTCACAGTTGATCCACTGAACATTTTTCAAAGAAAAATGGAAGTGGAGAAAGGAAAGGGCAGAGTATTAGGTAACAGATGCCAGGTCTTTGGGATATATCAGTGAAGGAGGCTGAAAGTATAAAGGACTTTTCTTTCTATCAGCAAAACTCATTGCAAGGCACCACAACTTCAAGAACTTATGGAATTTCATTGATAAACATGGATCACAAATGTAGGGCACTTAACTGGAGTTGGGAGACTCGGAGTCTTCTCTGTAAAGGTCTCGATCATGATGTCCTTGTAATCCTTTCAGGGCCTCCTTTTACTAAACTATGAAATGAAGGGAATGAATTAGATGGGAAGTGGGGGTTGTGGAAGCTCAATACATGGAGGAAGTAGCAAGGGGCATGAATGAGTCCAGTTGGCTGACTAGTGTTTGTGATGAAATTAGCAACAGCAGAAAGTTTGAGCTAAAGTGCTTGAATTAAATCCTGATTCCATCACTTGTTAGCTGTGTAATCTTAAGCAAGTTACTTAACCTGTGTGTGCCTTGGTTTCTTTTTGACAAATTGCTGCTGCTGATAAAATTACCTGTCTTATGAGGTTGTTGAGAAGATTAAGGGAATTAATACAAGTAAGATTCTTGCAACAGTGTCTAATATAGTAAGCACTTAATAAGTGTTAGCTGTTACTTAATTTAAAAAAAATTGCTGGTGGTGGTGGAGGAGGAGTAGTGGTAATAATAGATGGGATCTTGAGCACGCGTTCCATGACACTTTGCTTCATTGCAGTCTTACTTAGAAGAATTTGTAAGGTAATCGTTTTTGTTTTTACTCTGCTCAAGACCTGTTTCAACGACTAGGCTAACCAGTTGTCCCCTGGCTCAAGATTCTTGAGATCAGTGATAACTTTTACTCATTTTCAGGATGCCTGTAGGATTCTCTTTATACCTGTGATTAAGGTCTCAGGCTTAGCTTGAGCTGAATGGCAGGATCATGGAGGCATTTTTCTAAATCTCCAGTCTGAATATGCAATTTAAGAATTCTCATTGCAAGGAAATAATCTCTGAAGTTCTATTTGTCCAAACAAAGGCAAGGTAAAGATTGTTTCTAATAAGTGAGTAACAAATATTGTGTCTGCTTGCCCACTTCAGGGCAGCGTGTCTCCCACCTGTTTGCCACCTGCAAACAGTAGTTCAAAGGCTGGCTCTCTTCCTGCTTCCTTTCCTCCAAAAAACTGGCCACTCCGGGGAACCTTCTTTATATTGACTGCAAAGGGCTTTGGCTTTGAAATTCGAACTGAAGACATTTCTGCCAGGTGATAGCGGCAAGTTGCCCTTGTGGGAGTAACTGCAGAATTTAGGCTTTTACTGCTAAAGGAAGTAAAATCCACAAGTAATAATATATATAACCTTTAGGTCAGCAAAATCATCAGCTTACAATCACTTTTTTTAGCTTTGTCTTTCCATGCTATTTTGGGGGACTTGAATAATAATATTGCTACAATAAACATTTATTTAGTGATTACCATTTTTCAATAGTTATGTCTAAAAGATTCATTCCTCACCCATAGAACTCTACATAACTGAGAACTACTTTGAGTTTTGCGTATGAAAAAACACAGACTCAATTCAATATATACTTCTTTTTATACGTAGTGAAAAGTAGTATCCTTGCAGTTAAAATGCCAAATAAATCTCAAACAATATTTAGTCATAGGCATTTGCTGAAATATGAAAGGTTAATTTCCCCCCAAGTGAAGCAAATCTGTAATGCATTTTATTTTGATAAACTAATTCTTAGTCATAAGTTCTAGAAGCTGGTTTCAGGAAGGACATGCCATATAACAGCTCACTCAAGTGTCTGAAGAAATAGAATCAGACCTTTATCGTTGGGAATTCTCTTTGCACTTAGTTCATAACTGTGCACAAAGTCACCTTGACAAATGCTTGTCAACTGGCACTATTTTCATCCTGCCTACACCTTTTCTAAATGTTGAAGTATGGTCTTGATAGTGTGATGGCTGAGAAAGCACCCAAACACTGGATCGATGTTGCTCTTCCCCCCTGCCTACTGTTTTCATTCTCTCTCTCTTGATTTTGTGTGTTGAGGTCTCCTGCCAGCTTACAAGAATGGAAAATCTTACATAATAGCCATTCTTCCTTAGAAATTAATAAAGCATGCTATTTTTTATTTTAGAAGCCTGTAAAGAAAGATGAAGCGTTGACAATTGGTAAAATATTCTTGAGATCAGTGATAACTTTTACTCATTTTCAGGATGCTTGTAACATTCTCTTTATACCGATGATAAAGGTCTTAGGTTTAGCTTGAGCTGAATGACAGGATCACGGAGGCATTATTTTAAATCCCCAGTCTGAATATGCAATTTAAGACTTCTCATTGCAAGGAAAAATCTCTGAAGTTCTCTATCTCTCCACAAAAGTAACCTCTGAGACCAATTTCCTTGTTTGTAAAAACAAGATTGTTGGACTAAGTGACCCCTAATGTTACTTTTAGGTCTAAAAACTCGCTGTCCTTGGCCTTACCTATCTTAGTCATTTTTTTGTTGTTGTTGTCTTTAATCATGACAGGGACTGGACAGAGTGAGGTAGTGGGTTATTGGAGTTGATTACTAACATGAAATGGGATGGGTGCTGAGAAAAAGGAGGGGAGATAGGCATTTTATTATTTCATATTCATGTGAACGCTTCAACAGCAGTTTGCAAGTTTCCATAATTCTCTTCTCGGTGATGGTCTGTGTTGTGGGCCACATCCTTGCCACGGATTTCTGTCTCCTTGCTGTGGAAACCAGCCAAGGATACATTATTGACCACCTGCTCACATTCTCACACAAGATGTCTCCCCAGACTTATTTTCTTTGCTTTCCACTCCTGCTGGTTTATAGCTTTCCCTTATGTAGCAATAAAACTCTTTGAGAGTTCTCTTAAGGATGAATTAATGCCACTTAAGTATATTTCCGTTAGCTGCCCTTTGATGGTTCTGTTTAAAAATAAAGGGAGAATTGGGGCAGCTTGGTTTTTATTGAAATTTTCCTTCCTCTTGCTTTAAAGTTACCACTTCTCAGAAACAGTTACACTCCAAGAGAGTGTAGAAAAATGTCTGAGAAATATTGTCAGAAGACAAACTTACCATCTTTCCGTATTTTTTTTCCCCTTTGGAAAGATATTTACACTATAAAGAGACCCAGCTCAGCCTGTGTGAGCTTTCCTTGTATTCCTTTAAATACCAGAAAGTGTGTCTGAATTCCAGCGGAGCAGAATGCAATCTTGTTCTCTACCCTAATAGCAAACAGGTTAAGGATTGGTTGTCATGATTCCATTTCAACTTTGTGTAGTCTGCAATTTATTTTACTGTACCTATCTTTTATATTTTATTCATTCATCTGAATCTCACAATTCTAACTCTGAGAGTCAGGAAATATGGTGTCTGTCCTGAGCTTGCCACCAGCCTCTGTGACCCAGCTTCTGTAGGTTTCTGGCTTCTCTGCCGTAAAACAGTAATAGAATCTGGGTATTGAGGAAAAGAGTCCCCCAAGAGAGGCACTACTCTCTAGTGGAGTATAAGGTTGAGACCTACTGGGCTGCATTCCCAGGAGGCTAAGGCATTCTTAGTCACAGGATGTGACAGGAGGTCGGCACAAGATACAGGTCACAAGACCATGCAGATAAACAGATGTGGTGAAGAAGCCAGCTAAATCCCATCAAAACCTAGATGGTGACGAAAGTGACCTCTGCTCATTATATGCTAGTTATAATGCATTGGCGTGCTGAAGGACACTCCCATGAGCACGGCGACAGTGTTCAAATGCCATGACAATGTCAGGAAGCTACCTTATATGGTCTAAAATGGGGAGTAACCCTCGGTTCTGGCAATTGCTCACCCCTTTCCCAGAAAACTCATGAATCCATCCCTAGTTTAGCCTATAATCAAGAAATAATTATAAGTATTCTTAGCTAAGCAACCCAAGCTGCTGCGCTGCCTATGGAGTAGCCATTCTTTTATTCCTTTACTTTCTTAATAAACTTGCTTTTACTTTATGGATTTCCCTCAAATTCTTTCTTGGGCGAGATCCAAGAATCCTCTCTTGGGGTCTGGATTGGGACCCCTTTCCAGTCACATTTTCATTTGTTCCTTATTTTATTTGCTTACAAAGTGAAACTAACCAGGGGACATTCAGTGAAGACTGGGGCAGTGTTCATGTCCCATTCCCCTGAGCTCATGATCACACAACACTTTAGATTTCTTGTTTATCCCATTCAACAAACATTTTTGAACTATCATGCTAGGAGCTGGAGAGGATTCAAGCACAACTTAAAGGTCACTTCTGACTCAGTGTTAATCCAAGGCAAAGATAGACGTGAAAAAAAGAATACAAAGAAATCAGTCCTGCTTCCTTATCAGGCTTTGTTTTTCCCCTTTTCTCTTCTACCTGTGGTTTCCCTGATTCCTTTGCTCTTTCCCAGGTTTCTGATCCAAACTGGTGTTTACAATTTCATCAGATCATTTTGAACTAACATAGGAAAGACTAATGTCGTTCAGAGGCCACAGTGGGACACCGAATCAAAATCATCCTCCTCACTGGTTCAGGGGCCGATTTCCTGTAAGCAAGAAGGAAATGCCGATGTGAGATAAGTAGGGTGGCATTTAAACTCAAAATACCTCCTCCATAGGTCTGCTGTGTGCCTGAAATTTGTATTAAAGTTCCAGAATTGTAAGCAAACAAAATAGGGAATGAATGAAAATAGTCCACTAGACACTAGTAGTGCCTCTTTTGGAGGGATCTCTTCCTCAAAACCCAGATTTTATTACTAAATTGCAGCAGAAAAGCCAGAATCCTACAGAAGCTAAGTGACTTACCTACAGTCCAAAGGTTTGAATGACAGACGATTGATTTATAATGCAGAACAGGGCCCAAGGAACTGGGACTCAGGACATTTAGGAGTATTCAGCCTGGGGCAGTCTGGGAGATGTGGGTGGATTGCCCTGGCTGGGAATGGGTAGAGAATAATATGGAGGTAGAAGGTAGGGAAGTCTAGCCTCACCACAAAGCCTCTCTTGCAATTCCTGGGAAGAAAGGCTGGCCATCATGGCATAATTAATTTGTTCTACCACATTACCACTTAGAGGCAAGAGTTAATGTATTCAAGAGGAATCTCCTGCAGCCTGGCCTCCCTGGAAAGGAGTTGACCTCCACCAAAGCTCCATGGAAACTGGTTACAGTTAATGCATAAGATGAACAATCCTGGTCATGGTAAGGCTTGGACCCCAGCCCTCTTTTCCCACATTATGCCAAAGGAGGGGGTCTTGTGCTTCCCAAACATACACATGGATGGGGCAAACCCTGCCACTAGCCCACCATGTTAAATAGCTAGAGTTATAAGACTTGGACCTCATATGCCAGATGGGCGAGCACCAGACAGCCTGGTACTTTCTTTAGCCATGACTGAGGAGTGGCCAGAAAGCCTGGAGCCCAGGTTCTGCCATGTCATATTGCTGTTTTATCCCTGATCACATGAAGAGAATGGCTGATGCTTCTCTAATCATATAGTTTAAATGCTTTACAATCCAAGGGGCAGGAGCCCTTTCATGGCATCTGACTTTCAGGCCTGCTGGATTTTTGTGTATGACAACATTCCTAGCCTGGAATGTGCCCACCTAACCAGGAATCCTCACACCTACTACCGTTTCTTCCTCTATAAGTTTTCCCTAATAAACATGGCTTGGCCATTTACTTTTGTTTGTTCAACAACCTCCAGATCTATTGCAGTGCTTGACTTGGAGATTGGAGGTCTAAGACTAGAGGAATGCAGAGAAATGCTTTCACCCATTAATTAATTCATTGATCACTTTTTTCAGTACTTAGCAAGTGCTGAGACACAGCAAGTGCTGGAGACTCAGTAATGAGTAGAGAATGGGGCTCCTGTCCTGGCATGACTCACAGTCTAGAGGGGTTGCCTGTCTGAGGAGTTCACTGCTCGGACTCCTTCCCTGTGTCAGCGTCCATCTCTGTGAAATGAGTAACACGGAAACATTCAACTGTTCATGTGTGTTGGGCTTGGATAATAGTTGCCAACATTTTTACAATCTTGTGCTGGCTTCCCTCCATCTCTCAGCATGTGATCAGGCTTCTTCTGCTCTCCAATCCTTGATGTGTAGCCATAAAAAACAAACTTATTTTAATATCAGTCTGAGTAAGACTTGCAAAGAATGCAAATGGAAGACATTGTGTAGCAAACATAAATAGCTTTTGAATGATCTCTATGAGTATCTGGCCTTACACAGGTACATATTGAAAAAAAATGAGTTATTCATAAGAACTCTGAGGCAGGCTAAGAATTACTAAATATATATATATTTTGGCATATAATGACATTCTGGATTTTTTTTTAAGAGGAACCATACTAGATTCTTACTGTTAGATTATACTTGTTCTGGTTTCTAACACAATCAAATAGCACCATAACATGTGAAGAAAATTCTTTTTTAAAAAATATATGTCTTTTGGGCAAGGTGTGGTGGCTCATGCCTGTAATCCCAGCACTTTGGGAGGTCAAGGCGGGAGGAGTGCCTGAGCTCAGGAGTTTGAGACCAGCCTGGCCAACATGGTGAAACCCTGCCTCTACTAAAAATACAAAAATTAACCAGGTGTGGTGGTGGGCACCTATAATCCCAGCTGCCTGGGAGGCTGAGGCAGGAGAATCCCTTGAACTCGGTAGGTGAAGGTTGCAGTGAGCCAAGATTGTGTCACTGCATTCCAGCCTGGGCGACAGAGCGAAACTCCGACTCAAAAACAGCAAGAACAACAACAACAAAATATATATATGACTATCATCTACTTACCTATCCACTCATTTTCTAACCTACCATTTATCTCCCCTGCATAGTTATCAATGCAGGCTTGGTGCTACAGAAACACAGGATAAACTATGCATGGTTCTGAGTTCTGATTGGATATAAAAGTGGATATTTCCAGCATTCATTAAAGTACCTTTTGGTTAAACACATAGAATATAATTATGTATTATAATTTACCTAAAGCTTTTCCTTCAAAGACCTCAAATTGCTACAAAGTTACTTTTAAAATAAAGATCCCCGCAATAAAGGTCCTATGTGAATAAAAATCATAGCAGGTGAACTCTTTATCTTGTCCTACTCGTGAAATATACAGGTGTCGATCACAATCAGAGGAGAAACGTCATACTAAAATGCAGTGATATCCTGTTAGAGGAGGGTTTGGCTCACTCTTGGCTGCCACTCCCCTTAAAAACCCAAAAGAGCCTGCTCACTATGACATGGAAGCCAAGCATTAAACTGGAACTACCATGGCCTGCCTTGAAGTTTCGTAATTATTAACAATTCAAACAACACATATTTCTTGAGGGCTTAGACTGTTTCAAACACTACGAGACTCTACTAAAAATGACTATATTCAGTCAAACTTTGAATGAAGGTTTACTAAGTTCCAACATTGTGCTAGATGCTTTACATAAATTATTCCATTTAATATAATCCCAGTAACATTGGGAGGCAGTTACTATTATTATAATCGTATTGAAGACAAGGAAATGAGGGCCCAAAGGGGTTAAACCACTTGCCTGAGGTCATCACACAGCTCATAGGTAGGACATAGTAGGATTTGAATCTTCTGGTCTATCTCCAAAGGCCTCACTCTTCAAGACTACTCTGGATTCAAGTCACTGGAAGACTACACGGCATCAGTGCCTCATTGTTATGTGTGAGTTATTTGTTCCCATTAGTACAGACATTGCCAGGCTGGCCACATCCTCTCCAGGAGACCATGAAACACACTCCTTATGAGTTCTGGGCATTGTTCTGTGAGTCCTGAATCCTTTGGCATCCCTATCACGCTGGTTGGGATTACTCCTTGATATCTTCCACATAAGCCTGCTCCCCATTTTTAATAAGATCTAATTTTATTTCATTCTGCTTTGTATCACTTAATTTCTAAAAAATGACTTTAGTTTTTAGAGCAGTTTTAGGTTTACAGGAATATACGGAAAAGTACAAAGTTCCTGTATATTCCTCCTACTCCCACACTGGCACAACCTCCCCCATTATGAACATCCTGCACTGGAATGGTGCATTTGTTACAAGTGATGAACCTACACTGAAACGTCATTATCACCCAAAGTCCATTTTACATTAGCGTTCACTCTTGGTGTTATATGTCCTGTGGGTTTTGACAAATGGATAATAACATGTATTGTACTGAGTAGTTTCACTGCTCTAAGAATCCTTTGCGCTCTGCCTGTTCTTTTCTCTCTACCCAACCATCCCAACTCCTGAAAAACCCCCATCTTTTTACTGTCTCTATAGTTTTTCCTTTTCCAGAATAATACAGTATGTAGCCTTTTCAGATTAGCTTCTTTATTTAGTAATATGCACTTAAGATTCCTCCATGTCTTTTCATGGCTTGATAGCTCCTTTGTTTTTAGCACTGAATAATATTCTATTGTCTGGATGTACTATTATTTATGGATGTGATCTTAAAGCCACAGTTTGGGCTTCCCAAAATTCTCCTCTGACTTAAGAAAAAATGCATATGGGCTCTGCTAGGTAGTAACTGGATACTTTAACAGACCAACATTGGAAGGTATTCATGATTGACAATGGTATCATGGGATTACTCCAGGATAAAACAGTTAGGTTTTACTAGAGTTCTGGTCACGCAAGGAGGAATTTGTGATGGGGAAGCCCAGGAGTGTGAGGCTCACTCAGAGGACCTTTGAGGGAAGGTGGCTTTTTAATGTCCCCAGATGACACCATATGGACACCTCATTCTACAGAGGGGATGAGCTAAGATTCCTTGAAAACCTAGCCATACCTGGTCTTACACTTTGGATCCATTAGCATCGTCACAGTTAACATCCTGGGATCTGCATGAATGGAAACCATGGAAGAGACACTGGCTTATTCTCAGCTGCACAGAATTAAAATCACAAAACTAGCTTGATGAGCGAGGAAGGCTCCTGCCCAACCATGACTGTTTTGCAGAAAGCACTCTAGGCTTGAGGGGCATTAATTTCAAATGGAGTTTACATTGCTTGGCATCTTCTTGGTCAGAATTTATTAAAAGATACCTTTTTGCCTCACCTAATTAATGATGGTCATTATAGACCTCCGAAATATCCTCAAATGACTTCTCAATCATTACATTTAACCTAGTGATGTTAAAATTAAACTTCTAGTCAGAATTAGTATATTTTAAGTTACAATTATCCAAAAATTGGTCATCAGTCTATGTATAATATGATAAAATAATTATTCATGAATGCATTTAACTTTGTTAGAGTGTGATTATATGAATATTCTCTCATTTAATACATGTAAATCAGGTCATAGCATTGTTCTAAGAACACTCCAATACCTTCCTATTATTCTTTGAATAACATCCAGACTCCCTTCCATGACTTACAGATCCCTATCTTGTCTGATCTTTCCTGTCCCTAATTCTATTTCCACCTGTTGAATAAGCTTCAGCCACACTGACCTTCTCTCTGTTCTTTGGATTCACCAGTTTGGTTCTGGCAGGGCCTTTGGGCATGCTGTTTTTCTGCCCAAAAGGTCTTTTTCCAGCTCTGCACATGAATGGCCCCTTTACATGTCATGCAGGTCTCAGTGAAATGGCTGTCTCTTCGGAGAAGATTTCTTTGACCACTCTGGCCAAGGCAGTGCCCAAACCCAGTCAGTCTCTATCACATGGTTTTGTTCATAGCATTCTCAATCGCTGAAATTATCCTGCTTATTTAATTTATTCATTGCCTCTCTCCTCTGCTACGTCTTTAAACTCTGTGAGAGAAGTGACCTGGCTTGTCTTATAACTGTGCTGTTTTCCAGGGGCTGGCAAGTAGTAGGTGCTCTAAAAAAATGATTGAATAGATGACACCATGGATGCTAATCACTGTCCTTTGAGTATGACTCTGTGTCTTGTGAGCATGGATGTATATGTGTGTACCTCTTGGTAGAACACCTGATTTATGTTCTGTCTTTTCATCACCTGTGCTATCAGGAAACACAGTTCACTGGCTGTCTTTTATTTCTGCACTCTTCAGTGCTTAGCACAACATTTCACACATGGTAGTGGGTGAATACATGTTTTTGAGTGAATGGATAAGTTTGTAGGCAATGCTGATGAATCTCTTTAAAAAGCAGGCTATGCCATTTTGGCGTTGATATCCTGAAGGACACACTACCCTGCAATATGATACCTTAGCATACTGAGTATTTTAAGGTGAAGGAAATTGAGAAAACCTCAGAAGCAAGAAGGTCACTCTTTGACCTTCTCCTGCTTTTGTCCCTTGCAGTGAGCCTTAAAAGAATTCTCTGACCTACCCCTCCTGAAAGTAGGTCATCAGACCCTCATGCCAGTCATGTCCTGGCCTAAACTCAGAGGCCATGGAGAATGGGAACAAACGGGCCTTGCTAAGTTCCCATTTACTACCAGTTAATTACCATTAGACCATATCCTTTTCTTCCCTAATCATACTTCTGCACAGCTGTTCATAAAAAAGTTTGTCCTTGGTCTTTGGGTCTTCATTTCTGAAGGCTCCTATGTCACATATAACTTACATTAAATAAATTTGTCTGCAGAAGCTTGAATCAAAACAGGAAATTGTATGATTTTCTCTTGACAATCTGTCTTTTGTTACAGCGGTCCCAGCCATGAAACTTACAATGGGTAAGGAAAAGATATTACTTTGTCTCCTCTATAGCATATAGCAGCATGATGCTAATATTGTGAATGCTGATCTCTCGTGAAGCTTCAGGGACAGGACACTGTCTCAGTAGCCCTCTGAAGTCCCTGCTTTTTGGAAAAGTCTCCTTTTTCAAGGAGCACATGAATAATTGACAGGCTGCCAAGGTGGCAGATAGCAGAATGTCTGCCCTTATCAACAACTAGAAACCTTGTCAATCCAATATCGCTGGTAAAATGATGGCAGTCTATGTCAGGGGTTAGCCCCATGGCTCTTGTCCTTTGGGAAATGCTTGGAGGATAGGATAAGGACTGACATTTATTAGATGCCCTTCGTATGCCAGGCAGTATGTTTGGTGCCAGACATACATCACCTTATTTAATTGTGACAATACTCTTATGAAGAGTTGTCCACTTAAAAAAAAGATGAGGAGCCAGATTCAGAATATTGAGTTACTTGCACAGTTTTACATACCTGATATTGACAGAGCTAGGATTTCAGCTTTTTTCTGACTCCAAATGCTGTGCTCTTTATACCACAGGCACCACAAAAGCAACCAAATAACAAAATCCCTTCCTGTGTGATTCATTGGGGTTAACGAACTCTCTTCTGAAATGCAAGTACTCGCCGATAGAGTTATCCTACTAAGTGGTTCACATACATGAATAACTTAGAATTCACATGTGTTTGAGTAACTTTGATAAGATTAACCTTTACCTCTTCTTTAATGGAGGTCATTGTCCCAGTGAGAAGGTACCAGTTGGAATGAAGAGCAGGCAAATGGAGAGTTTCTGAGAGTACAGTCCCTCAGAGAGGAGGACCTCAGGTAGAGTTAGAGACTGAGGAGGACAATAAGAAAGGTGAAAGTGGTCTCCAAGGACTGCACCAGCCTAGCTCTGCACTAACATTTTCTGTCAGGTACTCAGAAGGCTGTTTACTGAAAATTCTGATGGGTAAGATGGTCAGTGTATGACAGCCAGCATAGCAGGAAATTGATGTGTATGAGATCTAGTGCAGACCCTTAAGCTTCAATGCTGCTTCTGCCCCTCATGGTCTGTGTGACCTTGGTCAAGTCACTTACCCCATGCTTTTCACCTATAAAATGGTGGTATCTAGTAATACATATTACACTTGGGTGCTGTTAAGGGTCAATGAGATTTCTCCATATATAGTGCTCTGAAAAGTGCCTGGTAGCTAGTGATTCATAAATGTCAGCCCTTAGTATGCAATAGCCATACCATCTGATGCTCCTGTTTGGCCATCAGCAGATTACAAATCCCATGTGATTCTTCCACTACATGTAAAATTGGACCAGGTGATTTGGAGCTTGATTGTAGGAACAACTATGCAAAAAAAAAAATTCTTTCAGTGTTCCTTAGCTTTCAAGAGTTTGGGCATATGGGAGCCCCATATCCAGGAATGTAGGACCTTTCTGACTAAAAGGAATGTTTATTTTGCCCTTATAACTCTGCTAATAATTTGCCTTAATGTACCCAATTATGGTTTTATTTTGAATTTGAAATAAATTAGTTATGTGCTGATCTCAATCAAATGTTACTTTTATGCAGACAAGCTTCCATTGTATTTTACTGTTTAAGACAATCTCCTTGTAGTTCAACAGGAGAATGGGGCGATATTCTTGTTCCAGGCCCAGGGATTTGATATAATTCTTCTAGTATTAGTTCCTCATGCTAACTGATTCTGAAAAATATGACTTTATTATCATTAGTATTATCTTTACTTCTCACTTCCTTATTCTGGGGCATTTGCTTTGTAATATCTTGCCCCTCTATACCTTGCTGCATGTTGAGACTCAGAGGTTCAGTGGCAGGATGCCTTATATGTTGATCCACTTTTTGGTAATCAGCTAAAAGAGTGATGATGGGCTACAATATAGTTGGGTTGCAGCAAAACATTCATCCTAATGAAATGTGACTTTATGAAAGAAATGCTCCTAATCCTCTCAAGGACTAAGCCAGGTCATCACGGGTAAATGAAAGGTATTTGAGGTTTCTTTCTTCTTCCAAAAAAACATGTTGGGTCCACCAGCTGTTACCAAGAATATTAATAAAAATCTTGTCAGCTTAGAGTTATTGCTGTTCCTGAAGAAAAGATAAATGTATGTCTTTTTAAATCTGGACATATGAGGTTTTAAAAATATTGTTGTAGAGTTCTCCTGGCTACATTTCCTTAGCTCTTTTCCAAGCTTTGGGCTGGAGAAACTTAAAAATGTCTCTGGGCCAAAGTTAAAAATTAAATGAAAACCTTGTGTCTGAGGAGCTCTAGGATTAATAAATGGTGGCAAAATAGGTAAGATTCCAAAGAATCAGAGAAAGAAAGCTCTCAAAGGAATGAAGTTGTATTGTAAACAGTATCTCCTTCTGAGCTGTAAGATCAAACCTGTAGGGAAAAGATGAACTACAGAGTATTTCAGGCTTGGAGGATGCACCATCTCTTTGAAGGTGTCACAGTGCTACACTTACTATAGTTAAGGTAGAATGCAAAAACATATCTGAAGGAGGCAAGAATTAATGCTTTACACAAATACGTGATGCAATATCATAAGAGAGTCTCCCTCCCCTAGGGACATCAGCTTTAACTGTCAGTAGTACTAGCTTCTGAGAGTCAACTTCAATTATGATGGCGAATATTAATTTTAATAGAACCACATTTTTCCTTGAGGTTATTTTATTTCTCAAAGAAAACACTAGGGGAAAATGAAGTATTGTTAAAGGATTATATAATGAAGCGGGAATACAAAAGTTTACTTTTCCTTTCCCAGATAATTGTAGTGATAATTTGCTTCCCAGCCTTAAGTGCATGGATTGAATGAGCTGTTGAGTCTCAGTTCTTCCTTTGCCAAGTATGCCTCAGTGATTGGAGATCATGTGCTGTAAGATGGCCTGCAAGGTGGAAAGAGCCTATGGGCTGCAGAGTCTTAGCCACCTGGATTTGGATCCTGGCTTTGCCACTGACCAGCTGTATAACCTTGGGGAAAACACAGACATCGCTTAACATGAAAAATGGGAATAATAATACCTATGGGGATCATATTTGGTAACAAATGCTGATGCCTGACAACTGGCAGAAACTCAGCAAAGGGTAGCTTGACTAACATACAGTACATAGCCTTTGTATTCTTGCCATTACTGTGGTTCTAGGATCCAATAGGATATTAATATTCTTTTTACCAACCAGTTCTGGTACCTTAGGCACATCTATGAACAAAATTATCTTTAAAATTAATAACATCTCCTGGGTTTGCTGAGCTAACATTTGATATATAAATACTATATATTAGCTTAAGAGAGAAAATACCTGTGGTCACAACCACTTTATGTTACATTGAATGGTGGTTAGGACACTTTGCTGAAATTGGAATGTAATTTTAATATTTTTGATTAGGCATCAGAAGAGAAATCTGTTGTGTTAGAGAAGGGAATGGTATTAAAAACATCTAGTAACCATGAAATGTTAACATTTTTTAGGTTGGGTGCCAAGAACATAGATTTGAACAAAAGGAGTTACAGGACCAATTGAGCATTACTCTGGTTACAGGGATCCTTGCCTTGTGCCATTGATATTGAGAAAATCCCACATACTAATGACGTAAACTAGAACTAGATGTAGTATAAGAAGTGTTCCAAGCTTTACCTTGAAAAAGGCCTGGGGAGGAATTTGGGAGGGGTTTGTACAGCAGATGTTAACATCACAAAATAAGGAATTTGGCCTCCGAAAAGGATTAAACTGTTGCATATGCTTTAAAACATCTTGGATACCATAGTCCTGCTGTAACTCCCTCTGGCTTCATTGTAGAGAGTGTAAAAAAAAAAAGACATGATTGTAGATTCTCATTGTGTTCCCTGTTCTGCTAGATGCCCTTTGCTGAAAGGGTGGGCTGTTGGCTGGGGATTGTGAAGTTCATTCTCTTGCTGCTGCTTGATGTTAGCTTGAGCAATGGAACCAGACTGGAGCTAAGATTGAAGTCTCTGCTTCCTTTTAGTCTGAGAAGGGTGGAGCTTCCTCTAAGACAGAGGAGAATAGTGAATCTGCGGGTAGCTATGACATCCAAGACCATATCTCTGTGAGCCATTTCATAATGTAATTTGTTTCATTGCCTACACTTGGTGTCCAATGCAGCATGTATCATATTCTTATTCCTTATTGTATCCTCTTGGCTATTTTTTTCTGTTAACTATTATTATTAATAACTTAATAACCATAAAGAGAAAGTCTGGTTAACAACTTCATCAATCCCTTAAAAAATGCATCTATTTTATGTGTTGAATGGTACCATATTTATACTTGAATTATAGGATGGTTTGACATGACAGCTAACATTCATGGAGAACTTACTGTTGGCCAGACACTTTTGAAAGCACTTTACATTGATTAATTGATTTAAGCTCCTATACTGGTTAACTCATTTAATTCTTAGAAAAATCTGCCTGACTGAGAGCTACTACCACAATTATTTTTACTTATCTGCCTGGAACTCAAGGCATAGAGGTTTTAAATAGCTTGTCAAAAGTCCTACAGTTAGTAAGTAATAGGACTGCAATTTGAACTCAGGGAATCTACCTCCAGTTTCTAAGCACCTAACTACTACAACATATTACCTGTTTGAATGGAAACTTTGAATATTAAATAGATCGTGTTGTACACACACACACACACACACACACATACACACACACACATATGTATAGGTATACATACATACTTTTCATATTCATGCAACTCACAATTGAATTTGAAATTTTATACACATGTTGTTATGCTCTTTATATTCATTGAGCTGCCAGGTTAAAACTCAGAGTTATTGAAGAATACCGCAGGACTTTATTCATTAAAAAATCTCTGGATACCTCTTACATGCAAAGAACTCTAGTTTAAATTGGAAGCAAAGAAAAATAAGGTGCAGTCTCTAATGTTTTGTGAACCTTAAGAAGATAAGAACATTCTCATGCACAAAACCTCTCTTTAAAAAGTTCAGTTAGGCGTTGAGAGAATTTGGGGGTGATCTGGTTTTCCAGGCCTCTGGTGGGTAATGGTCACTGGGCCTGAGAAAGAGGAGGCTGTTCTTACCACAGAGAAAGCAAGAAATCCTGGGTCAGCCAAAGAGACAGTTCTAGGTCAAGCGTCCAGCTACTGGGGTCAACGGCATTGTTACCTGGGGAAGCCTGGCAGAGTAGATGGTGACCAGTTGGCTGAGCTGGCTAGTTCTTGGGTGGTAAACCACCCCAGGTGAAAGCAAGAAATCCCAGGTGAGCCAAAGATCCAGTTTTTCTAGATCAAGCCTCCAGCTACTGGGGTCAACTGCATGGTTACTTGGGGAAGCATGGGAGAGTAGATGGTGACCAGTTGGCTGAGCTGGCTCGTCCTTGGGTGGTAGATCACCTCAGGAAGCAGAACATGATACTGAGTGCATGGATTCTAGAGCCACACTGCCTGGGTTAAAATCCTAGCTCTGAACCCTACGTGACTTTAGTGTCTCATTTTTGCGTCTCATTTTCCTTTTCTACAACATGAGGATAATAATAATACCTACCTCATAGGACTTTAATGCAGATTAGATAAGTCTATGCATGTAATGTGTTTAGAATGATGTCTGCCATGAAGTAAGTGCAATGTAGGTGTTAACTGTTATTACTCTTATCATTACTGGTGGAGGCAGGTGTAGAACCAGAGGTTTAAACAGGCAGGAGGTGCACAGCCTATCTTACTTAGAACAAATGTAAACCCAAGGAACCCATCCCTCTCTCTCATCTCCCAGAGCACATTTCTCTGACTCCTGCTTGTTTTGTCTTCTAAAAAACTTTATGACAATGAAATATGTGCTCATATTTTCTCCTCTTAATTAGAGTTATTTTCATGTTAGCTAATAATTCATTGTTATGATACCTCCTTTGGAATATATAACAGGTTCTGTTTCTTCATTGGCTTTGGACCATTGGAAACTGGGGCAGGAAATCAGATGACTGCACTTGTAATTCAAAGAGCAAGTTGCATAATCCTCAGTGATACTGAGGTACAGATGTCTTGCCTTATATGAAGCTATGGATCTTGAATTTCTAGTTCCGAATCTTCTTTTGAAATACCTTTCTCTGCCACCTAGAAGTTATGAATGAAAGGTGTCCAGTTAAAGAGATTGATTTCCACTTATCCACTACAACAAAGGGGACATTAACTCTAAGTACGACCCAGGTTGGGCCAAGAAGAGCCTTTGCTCTGACTGTCCTCTAGCCATATCTCTCCCAGGTGCCTTGGGGTGAGAAGCCAAAGGATTGTGCTATGCAGAGCCCACACCCCTAGACCATGCTCTGGATGCACAGGATCCTGGGATTCTCTGTGCAGATGGTCTTGAGTCCTTTCCAGTGCCTGCACAGGCTTTTGTTCAGGGTCCTGCCTCTTGACATAGACTGTATCACAGGGGTGCAAGCCTGGGACCAGTGTGGAGCTAGGGAACAGCTGTTTGCTGGAGGTTGCAGATAGAGTTTTGCTGTGTGAATGTGGTATTGACATGCACGGCTATGAAACCTGTTGTGGTCCATGGCAGAATTGAGGGTGGAAACAAGGAACCCAGCAGCAGGCTGATCTCCCTGCATCTTGGCATTCAGAACCCCAAAGAGTCGGAAAATTGGAACTTTACCTCCCAGCTTGATATGAAGATACGTTGCCAAGGCAGAAGGATGGAACGTAATTTTTTTTTAACAGTCTGTTAGCTCACTTCATAACTTTTAAATATTTAAATGTATGGTATGTGGACCTTTGTACTTTTGCTCAAAGCATGCCAAATGTTAGTCTGGGCCTGATTAACATAGATACACATTAAAAAGCCCACGCTAAAATGTGTGTGATTTTCTTTGCTGGTATTGAAATGCTCAAGAAACAGAGCAGTCAGTTCAAGAGCAAGAGCAGAGGAGAGCCAACGAAACACCAAGGATGGCTCTCTATTACCAGTTTTATTATTTTCTTATCTCAAAAAGAAGACTTCTGAGAAGGGAAAATATGATCGTTTTAAGAAATCAAAACCAATAACGGGACAGCTTCACTAGAAGAAAAAGCAGAAGAAAACAGAGAGAAAAATCCCTAGAGGTCAGTTGTACTAAACATGGTATGTATCATCTCTCTGTCAGCCAAAGCTGTGGTGTCTAAAAATTATTGCTGGAGTAGCTGGAATTCTTCATAAAAATTCCACGAAACCTGGGGGCTTCTGAGTAGTGTATGTGAATTTAAGAGAAAAGAAATATTTCATCTTCTGTGAAAGTCACAAATCCAAAGAACAAGGTGTTAACAACATAGCAGCTAGGTATGAGAGGGTGTCTATTTTCTTCTTTTCATGTTCCCTATGTTTTCTCCAGATATCTAAAGCCAGACAGTGTTAGAGAGAGGGGAGGACTCCATTTTTGTCCCCTTATTGTTCCTGAGGAAATTTGTACATAGGCTGCTCCTGCTTGGTGAGGCAGCATTCCTGACATGCACACAACTGTTTAACTACTCCTGACCTAGTAGTCATAGCTTCAACACAGGCTGCCAATTTATTCCTGTACCACATGCAAGGAGGTGCAAACTTGCAGTACCACATAGAGAAGAAACTCAGTCTTAGAAATCTGACTTTTTCCATTTCAGTTTCAACTCTGAGGATCAACTGGGAACTCCTTTGAGGAGTCAATCTCAGCCTGTTCATTTACAATCACTGTGACGTCTGGCAAGTCACAGAATCACCATTAACCTCATTTTCTTTAGGTGTACCATGAAAATAAGAACAACGAACCTCTAAGGTTTGCAAAAATTGCCAACACAGTGCCAGGTCCACAATAGATGCTAAGCGTTTTGGAGCTCCTTCAAAATCAGTGTAGTATTTTAAGAGAAATTGGTATATATTTATATCAGACATATAGTGCTTCCTTTTTTATTTCAGTAAGAAAATTTCTACCCCACTCCAAGTTTATTCAGTCATTGTTTCTATATACATGTCACGTGGGTATAGTTCTGGAGAGTAAGTCTACTGGGAGAGCAAATGTGAAACTGGATGTTCTTTGACTATTTTCTACCTCTCTTCCAAGGAACTCCTGAGTTAAAAATTCATCTGGCTCCCATTTTCTGCAGAATTTTGCTTATTTGAAATGTTCAAAGAAATCAATTGATCTGACTTCAAACAGACTAGATTTTGCTGGCTGTCTAAAAGCCCTGTTTGTGTCACTCCCAAATCTGGACTTTGCAAGTAGCCAATTCCCTTCATACCTTAGTGGAGGACTTCTTTTTGGCTGCCTACTCTCTGTGCTGAGCCAAGTGTCAGGCTGGGAATGGAGGCAATAAATCTCTCCGAGTATTCATATTTGGAATTTCTCCTGTTACTTCTGATAAGGAAATGACAGAGTCTCTCAGGTCTACACATGCACATCAGAGAAATTTGTAATCCAAATCATGTTTAGCTGAGAAAATGGTAAGCAAAATGTGCTAAACCTGGCTTTGAGTTAACTCAAATGGTTTTGAGGGTTTGGGTCGTGAATGTAGAAGTTACGTTGCTTCTCGACTAGACTGCCCTTAGACATTTTTAGAATAAAAAAAATTCTTCTCTATCTTTTAAACTGTTCTGACTAAATAGTTAATATTTCTCTTTGGGAGAGGGGGCAGCAAAATTCTTTCTAGCTGAAGGTCTTTGCAAATAAAGGATCTTTTCTTTGCCTAGTAGAGCTGCCTCGCTCTTTGCGCCCCTCCCTCTGCCTCTTTTCCTCCATTTATTTTGGTACTCCCAAGTTTCATGCTAAGCCTCAATGACTGACTGAAATAAATGTGACTGGAGACCAGGAATTCCTCAAAGATGGAAAGATTTTTCCATGATCTATGCACGTGCTCTGAGATGACTAATGAAGCCAGCCCAGGTCTGGCCAGCTCCCTACATGAGCACAGTGAAAAGACATTCTCAAAATAAAAAAAGGAAAACGTTTTTCTGAAGTCTCCAGTTGATTTTGAATGTTTTCTATCCAACAACATCACTGACAACCTTCACTGTCTGACATTTTAGTAGAAGTGGTAAAAACTGCTTCATACAGCAGCAATTCCTAGACCCTACTCTCATTTGCCTGAGACTCAAAAACGTATATAAAGAAGAGGAAGAGATTGATGTGATTGTCCACGGTAGAAATACTACAGGGGTTTTGTTAGCTAAGTGACCCTTTTCAAAGGAGCCGTGGTCAAACTGTAGGAGAAACCCATTTAAAATGTTTTCTCCTAAGCCTATGGCCAGTCAGCTCCTGATGGTGATTGTGTTGGCACAGAGCGATATGGCCAACGAGTTTTGGCACAGTCACCATTTGAAGTGAATTGTTCTATTATTTTTATGGTTGAAACAACTGTCTTGGGTTTTATTGATTTAACTGGCTGTTTTGGTGTCATGTAGATACAGCTTTTCAAACTAGTGAAGCAGAGTCATTGTGTGGCTAAAAAAACATTGGTTAATCTGAAAATCACATACATTTGATCTTGGAATGTGTCTTTTACTTATGTTTGAACATGGGTGTGTTTGACGTCCTGAGAGTTTATTTCAAGCAAAATATTGAAACAGAAGAAAAATCTACCCAGATATTTTAGCCCTTATGTACTTTTCCCTTTTTCTTATGTTTAGGCTATGACCTGGGGCAGGGTAGATTAGGAAATCATTTTGAGGATATTTCTAGGTTAGAAGTCTGTGTCACTTCTTACCCTTATAATAAATTTTGGAAGCACTGAGAGAACTGATAAATTATATAGCAAATACAACTCCTTTGTTTTCATTTGTTATGTGTTTGCTAAATGCATTCATTTAACACATATTTTCTTATTGTCTGCTGTGAGTCAGGCACTGCACTTCTATACAGTGGCAGATAAGACTGGTGAGATTCCTGTTCTCGTGGAGCTTGTATTTTAGTGAAGGGAACAAGACAATGAACCAAACAAGATAATTTTAGATAGCGATAACTGCTAAAAAAAGAAAAAAGGAACAGGATCTTGTGATGGGTTGGAAGTAAGATCGATAGAACTTTAGAGGGGCTGTCAAGAAGGGTCTTCCTGAGGATGTGGCAGCTGAAAGAGCCAGCCATGTGACTCTCTGAAGAGTGTGCAGGGAGAGCGTTCAGCAGGTGTCAAGGCCGATAACCGTCCTTTACTGTGAGGACTAAATGAGCTAGTATGTGTAGAGTGCTTAGAACAGTCCTGGCATCTGTAAATGCTAATTGTTTTGAATTCACTAAATATTCATTGAGTATCTACCACGTTCCAGTCTCAGTGGTAGGCACAGGGAACTAAGGGTTACAAAGAGAGAGACCTGACTTGAAGGAGCTCAAGCCAGACTTCAGTGAAGCATTTCTCAATGTGTGGTTTACAGACCACTTGTATCTTACTCACTGGCCTTCCTGGTTCCTAGTCTCCTCCACATGGAACCTGATTAGAAAGGCTTAGGAAGACATCCAGAAATCTGCATTTTCTACAGGCTTGCTCTGGTTGATTTTTATGCCCCATAAAGATTGAGAACCACAGTCCTAATGAATAGGTTGTGATTAAACTGTGGTTCTTTTCAATACAGTATCCGTTACAGCATCCAGTATAACCAACCAATTGCCCGCACTGCAAAGAACACCTCATACTACTCACGAGGAGCTCTGCTCGGTTTATAGAGCCATAAATATCATGGAATTATGTTTCACAATTAACATCCTGAAATCCTCAGGGATAACTTTTTCATTGATCTTGAACTGGCTGGGGAAGTTGGATTAACCTGCTTTTGGCTATGGTTTGGAAGGTTTGTCTGACACTCTCAAGTGTCATTTAAAACCTGCCAAAGGAAAAAAAAAGGCTTCTACCTTTTAGAAAGAATGTGTTAACTAATGTTTGCCAAAAGCTCTTGAATCCTGGAAGACATTCTACTTGTAAGTAGATTAGCCTAACTAAAATTCCTCCTTTGGGCTCCTCCTCATACCTATTTTTAAAGTGTGATGTCATCAAAAGGCGAGATGAGAAAGATTTATTTTATCTCTCTTTGACGTTCTACTATTAGCTTGATGCAAAAGTAATCACAGTTTTTGCCGTTGAAAGTAGTGGCAAAAACCATGATTACTTTTGCACCAACCTAATAGGATGTGTTCTCTTTATTTTCTCACTTTAGAATAGCTTATACAAATTTTAAAAGGTTTTAGATTCAAAGATCTCAAGGAACACTGGATATGAGGATAGAGGATCAGGCTGCCTGACAGCAGCCTCTAAAGTCCAGACTAGATTCTGTGCTGTAAAGGTGTGAGGCGTCTGTTTTCTTATTAAATATCTGTGAAAAGGGCCTTAGTCTGGGAACAGATGTATCCCATTCAATTCCTTCTTCATTTCTCATTTTTATCTCTTTACTAGTCTTCATCCATACATACTCAATACCTATGACAGATAAAATGATGGTGATGGAGAAAGGCCAGCCCTGAGCATGAGGTCAGAACTGATAAAGGTAAATGAACTGATGTAAGTTTAAGTCTTAGACATGGATCTTAGACGATTAGATAGAATTGGCAAGGCAGTCAAAACGAGTCATCCTTTGGGGTGGCCAGCCTGTCAGTTATTTAGTTTTTTTGTTTAACTTTTCAGGTTGGTAGTGCTCCCCATCAAAGAGTATGAAGAATGGGTGAGAAATGTAGGCCCCATAAAATCTGCAGGAACCTAAGATAAAAATCTGTTAATGCTTAGTCAATGTAATGAATAATCAACAAGAGATTAACTGTGACACCAGAGAAAAAGTGTATTAGACAAGAGTTGCGCCCCCAAGGAGAAAAGTTTCTCCCAACATTTTTATTAGATTTCACCTGACAGCATGAATTTTGATATAAACACAAGTAAAAAGAAAAGATTCCTTTCTACCTTTTTTCCCCCTTTAAATTCAGCAGCTCATTCAAGCTCTTCTTTATTCATTTCTTTATTCAACAAAGATTTGCTGAATGCCAACCACGTACGTACCAGGTACCATTCTAATTGCTGGGGATACATATAGCAAGAAGACAGAAAAGTCCCTGTCTTTCTACAGTTTATTTGCCATTAGAATTTCATTTCTTCTTCTTCTATAAAAATGATCATAGTGGCCAGGCGCGGTGGCTCATGCCTATAATCCCAGCACTTGGGAGGCCGAGGCAGGTGGATCACAAGGTCAAGACATCGAGACCATCCTGGCCAACATGGTGAAACCCCATCTCTACTAAAAATACAAAAATTAGCTGGGCATGGTGGCATGTGCCTGTAGTCCCAGCTACTCAGGAGGCTGAGGCAGGAGAATTGCTTGAACCCAGGAGGCAGAGGTTGCAGTGAGCCGAGATCGCGCCATTGCACTCCAGCCTGGGTAACAAGAGCCAAACTCCGTCTCAAACGAACAAAAATGATCACAGCTAATTCAGATCCATCAGAGAAGCTACGATATTGAAAAGAAGCATTCTCTGTAAAACGTAGGGACTGACAAACCACACTTCCTTGGAATTTAGCCATCCTTCAGTTTTCTCTGCATTTTAATCAGTTTCTGTGCCCATCTTTACACCACTGTTTCCATAGTTTTGGCTCTGTGCTGGTTTTACTGGTGATTTTGGCTAAGATGTCTGTATTCCCAAAGCAAGTATTTTCTTGCTCTTATCAATCATGCATAGGTGATGTGATGTTACTGTCCCCAAATCTTTGAGTCCAAGTTCAGCACAGCATAGATGCCTGGAAATTGAAGACCCTGGTTCTCATAAAAGAATCACTGGCTCAGAGACCAAGCACATTTCTTCCCATTTCTACTGTAACATTTCTTTCTCGAGAGTGTACATCTCAGGCCGATGTTTCACATTCTTTTTAACTGAACTGGATGTTTACCTTGTACTTCTTGAAAGAGTTAGGAGCTAAGCTTCCATTATTCATAGTTGTAAACATGTGCTAAATAGGAGGCACAATTTTGTAATTCATGAGTCTTTGAGACTACTTTTACAAAGGAACAGCTAGAAATATTACATCATATCAGGCCCGTGATCTGGTTCAGAATTCTGTCTCAGAGTGGAATACTTCATGTGGCAGAATATCATTACTGCTATACATGGCTTATCCTTAAAAAGGTGGTGACATTTACTAAAGATTCTTGAACTAAAAATTTTTTTCACTTTCAGAAATGAATTCTCAAATTGAGTTCACTGGTACAATTAGAGGATTATGTTTCAGAAAATGATTCTACCTCAACTTCCCCTATTTTGATAAGCAGTATTTGTACTTATCTAGTTGCTCAGGCTCAAAAGTGCAGGAAACATTCTCAATCTCTCTTCTTCTCACACATCCAACCCATCAGCAAGTTTTCTGACCTCTTTAATGAAAACATATCCTGAGTCACTGGACACAGATCATGTTTTGCCGAGTCCAATCTCCCCAGAGAAACCAGAGTGATAATTTAAAGATTTAAAGAAGTAGACCAGATCCTGTCACTCTGTTCAGAACCCTCCTGTGGCTCCCCACCCCAGTTCATGTGAATTCTGACCTCCCCTCCACATCCTGCAAGACCTGCATGATCCTGCTGTGTTCTCTTCTTTGACACCATCTCTTTAGTCACCAGGTTCTGGCCAGTGATCTCCTTGCCATCTTGCAGCAGGCCAGACTGGTTCCCAAGCTTGGGACTTCCCACGTGCCTGAACTGCCTTCCAGATCTTTGCATGGCCTTGCCGTTTTCAGGTCTCAGATTACGTATCACCTCCTTAGAGTGGCTCGTGCCAACCATCGATTATAAAGTATCCCTCACACTATCATTCTTTATCCCTTTCCCTTACTTGATTTTTGTTCATGATCAACATGATATTACATATTTATTTATCTTCACATTTGTCATCTCTTCTCCAAGTAGGGAGAATGTCAGCTTTAAGGGTAGAATGCCATTGTGGCTTCATTCACTACTAAACCTCCAACCTAAAAAAGTGTCAGCCACATCGTAGATTCTCAACACATGGTTGAGTGAATTAATAGAGTTTTTACTACCCTTGAAGTCTAATTAATTGTTTCCTTCTACTATATTCATATAAAGAACTTTTAAAAAACTCAACTATCAAGGGAGTATCCTATATCAGGATTTGATTGTTAAACTATAATTGTGGGGCAAGCGCAGGCCTAATAACAAGGATATATAAACCCTCACTTATTCTTTCTGTGCTTCAGTTTCCTTAGTTTTTCTTTACACTTCTGTGTGTCAATATCTTTATTGCTCAAATGGTGTTGAAAATAAAACTTACCTAGCCTAATTTTAGGGTTGCTTTGGTGATTAAATATGTGCAAACACTTGAAATGACATCAAGAAATCTACTAAAATGAGGTACTATTTTACCATACTGTATTTTAATTGTTACCCATTATTCCTCTGACTGTTTATTTTCCTTTATTACCATGAATCTTGATCCCAGCAATCTTAGCATGTTATACACATACAGGTGCAAAGAAACCTCTAGTACTTTGGTTTGATAACTCTGGTTTGGTCTATTGAGATAAGACATTGTTTGGTAACTGAGACATTTTAGATAATGAGCTAAAAGGATTATCAGGGACCTGGTTTTTAAATCCAAGATCTCTGATAAAAGAAGGCTGGAGTGAGGAGGGTTGGACCTCAATCCACTGGCAAATATGTGATCTTTCTGTAGGAGTTCTTTGGTGAGGACCCTTGTAAGACAGTGAACGGGCAGGGGTGCAGAGTTCAGGAGCACAGGCCAAGTACAATGTTCAGGAAAATAAAGGAAATGTGTATCTTTCTGATTGATCTCTTTAATTTTCCTGCAAACACCATGAGTATTATTATTTACTGCTAGCACTTAAGGACAATAGACAAGGAGATCAAATCTTCTTTCACACATGAGAGACAATTGAAAAAAAAGACAACCAAAAAACAGAATATCTTTGCACTTGCGATCGCCTTCAGTGGATAACATGAGCAGCTACTCTAAAATTTAACCTGCCTTTACAGAACCCCCAAACCACATCTCTGGGAGTTACAGAACTATGTAAACTATGTTTTTAGTTTTTCTATTTCATAGATGAAAAAGGGGATCTAAGTGACTTGTCTAAGATTGTACAGCAGGTAGAAAAATGATTCCAAATCTTAATCCAAGTTGGTGTTCATTTTGTTGCATTTAGCTTCCTGTAGGTAGAAACATTTCTTTAATTATTGCGTATGAGCTGATTGATTTCATTTGAAAGAATCAGAAAAAATTCGTTTATTCAGTGTATAATTAATAAAATTTTGCAGACCCATATCTGGAACTGACAACTGTTTACAGGTACTAGTTGTTTCAGCAACTATGTTTTAAATTGATATAAGAGAGACTGGTTAGTGTAGTATCTTCCCAGTAGCTGTCTAGGTTCTTGAACCTCAGGCAAGTCTTTTAATTGCTTTGTACATTTGTATTTTTATTTCTTGTCTCCAAAATGGGAAACATTGTATTATCTCATTGGATTGCTGTGAATAATTGAACATATATAAAGCATAGAATCATGCCTAGCGCATAGTAAGTACTATATATGTTTATTTTCATAGTACTGAGATAGAAATGTAGATAAGACCAGAGCCCATTAGAGTTTATCCTTAAGAGTTCTCATTTTGAACACAGTTTTGCGTATTTAAAAAAAAAAAAAAAAGTCTCAATGAAAAAGCATTTCGTTCTGTAGTCTCTTGGTGCAGTAATTCAAAGTCACCGCTAGATGGCAGTTGTAATCCATACGACTTCAGTTGCAGCAGGTAAACCGTGGGGTTAAAGTTTTCTATACCCTGTAGCATTGAGAAGTCAGGGAGTTTCTTTACCACAAAGTGAGCTTTTAACAAAACTCCAGTCAGTAAAACTTTCATTCTGTGGACACCCTTGAGGCTCACCCATAGGCACCGAGTCCTTCTGGAGGCAGCCTCACAGAAGCGTGGGTTTACCCGCCTGCATCGTATCACAAATTTGCATTTCAGGAGTGCCTTTCACCAGATAACAGCAGGACAGTGTCAGGATCCTGTGTCAAGAAGATCAATTAGTGGTTCATAGAGTGTGGTCCCCCTGCCAGCAGCCTCACCATCATCTGGCAATTTGTTAAAAATGCAAGTTCTCGGGTCCCATCAGATCTGCTGACTACTATTTTAATAAGCCTTCCAGATGATTCTAATGTCTGCTAAAGTTTGAGAACCACTGAGATAAACCATTGTTTAGCATCATATATAAAGGTTGGTGCTGGAAGGGTCCTCAGAGAACATTTTGTCCAGTCCTCCCATTTTACTGAGAAGGAAAACTGAGGTCCCTATAAGTTAAATGACTTACAAGTCATAGCAGTAGGCATGTGGCAGAGCTGGGTTTCAGGGTTGGTGAGTTCCATGTCCCAGCTTTCCTCATATGCCCATCTCCCCTTCTCCCACTCTAAACTGAGGCCACTAGGTGCCCATTCTAGCTTGATACCTACTCATGAAATTAAAAAATCATTTATTTATGCAGGAGTTTGCTAATTTTTGTATTTGTAGTAAAGACAGGGTTTCACCATGTTAGTCAGGGTAGTCTTGAACTCCTGACCTCAGGTGATCTGCCCGCCTCGGAGTTTGTTCCTTTCAATAGACATTTCTATGGTGATACAAAATTGAGTATGATGAATTCACTGCAGTGCAGAGTATGTGCCTATGTGTACATGCATGTGTGTGTGGGGGTGATGTGGGGAACGTGAGGGAGAATCAAGTGAAAGTCATCATCCCAGGTAGGAGAGGGATATATGCAGGATGCCATGAGAAGTAGGTGAGTGCAATGATGGATTAGGTAACACAGGTAAGAGGAAGAAACTTTGGAGCTGACCTTGGGTGATAAGTAGGAGTTCAGCAGATGTAGAAGCCAGGGCAAGGCATTTGGGGAGAGGGATCAGAATGTACAAGCACATGGAGCCATGAAATAGTGTAGGGGATCACAAGAGTTTTGTTTCAGGGGAAGGGTGTAGTGGAGGAGTGATCATGTAATAAATAATAATAATATTCCTATTACTACTAATATCTGGGACTTATTAAATGTTAACTATGAGCCAAGCCCTGCACTAAGCCCTTTATATTATTACTGATTTAATTCTTAAATGATTTTGCAAGAGTCTACTCTTATCCCTGTTCTACAGATGACAGTGAACATGCATACACTGTGCTAGTTTTCTTAAAATCAAGTGTTACTGTTTTCCATTTCTTAGGCCAAGATTGAATTTAGAAAAAGAGGTTCCATGTTTACTTCTTCCAGGAGGTCCATAATGCAAAGTAAGTATGTGTTACAGGGGATGAGGAGCATATTCTTAATATACATAATTTTATTATAAGCATATTTTCACAAATGTATAAACTCGGGAGGATTTTGGCAATAATTTGGATTTCTGAACTCAAAGAATGAATGTCCCATTATTCTTCAGCATATCAGCAACTTTAGAAGTAGCCAGTTTTTCATGATAATAGATGAACTGTGTCTTAAAAGTGCCTAGGAAAGCTCATTCAACTATTTGACTTACTAAAGAAAGGAAGCTGAGTAATGAATGAATAACTTGGTCTGAAATCATGGGTCTGTTTTATTTTTGGTTTTAACTTTATAAGTGTTCATTGTGACTGTGCTTCTGCAGTCAATGTTGGCGTCTTTCCTTCTTTTCATAGGACTGCCCGTAACCAAACTAAAAATTCGAGTTATAATGAAAGTTCTGATAGGATTCAAAATATCCAGTTTTTCCTAGGTAAGATTCCAGATGTTTCTGGATTCTTTAAGATATTTTTGAGTGATTTTACTTTTTCCTGAGAAAATAAATTTTCTTTTCTTTTTTTCAGAGTCTCATTCTGTCACCTAGGCTGGAGTGCAGTGGCACGATCTTGGCTCACTGCAACCTCCACCTGCTGGGTTCAAGTAATTCTCCCTGCCTCAGCCTCCCAAGTAGCTGGGATTACAGGTGCCTGCCACCACGCCCGGCTAATTTTCATGTTTATAGTAGAGACAGGGTTTTGCCAGGTTGGCCAGGCTGGTCTCGAACTCCTGACCTCAGGTGATCTGCCGGCCTTGGCCTTCTGTAGTGCTGGGATTACAGGTGTGAGCCACCAAGCTCAGCCCTGAGAAAATAAATTTTCTGTTCCTACTTTCTCATTTGCAAAATATTCACATCAGATGAGATAATCTAGAAGGCCCCTTTCATCTCTACGAGTCTGTGAATTTATGATTTAATGATTAAATGGCACATATAACTCATTTCTGAGTTTTCTTTGTAGTAAAATTTTAGTATTCATGAAAGAAATTATAAGACCAAATCTCTCCCCATAAATTTTTAAATGGCATCTCTAAAATAGCTCTGTGTTTCACTTTTTAGGATCACCAAGACTCTAACCAGCTCTAAGATGTGTTTGTGTATTTCCACCTGACATTTTACACATCTTAGGACCCAATAATAAGGCCAATTTTAAGTAGCTGCCATTAGAAATGATTAACGGCCAGTTTATGTTTTAAGGTGAAAGAGGTACACTTTAATGGTGCTCTGCTTTTCTGATTGCTACAATAACAACTTTCAGCTTTACCAGCCCATAGTACAACTTTGATCTTTATACTCAGTTCATAGCTGAAGGGGAAATGCTTTCTCAAGAAAATCTAGACGACTCAATCCAATTTTTAACATTTCTTGTCTAGAGAAGTTGAATAGCCTACAGGTTGCTTTATCTTGAATCAAAAAAAGGGCACTAACACCTGGAAGGAAGAACCTATTTTTACTGTTATTTTAAAAAAATTTTGTGATTGAGAGCAAAATTTGCATTTTACTCTCCCTGAATAATTTTTTCTTTATCACTTGCTATTGGTTTTGGAGCCAGTTACAATATTTTTTCTGTTTACTAATTATAAAAGCAATATATGTTTATTTTGAAAAATTTATAAAATAGTATGCATAAGGGCACAATGCTGTCTAAAATTCTGCCACCTAGAGTTGGCTATTAATATTTGCTTTTTATTTAATTCTAGATGAATGTGAACATTAGCAAACTGGAGCCAGATGTGGTGGTTCAGGCCTGTAATCCCAGCACTTTGGGAAGCTGAGCTCGGTGGATCACTGGAGGTCAGGAGTTCAAGACCAGCCTGGCCAACATGGTGAATCCCTGTCTCTACTAAAAGTACAAAAATTAGCCAGGTGTGGTGGTGTGCACCTGTAGTCCCAGCTACTCAGGAGGCTGAGGCAGGAGAATCACCTGAACCCTGGAGACAGATGTTGCAGTGAGCTGAGATCATGCCACTGCACTCCAGCCTTGGCAACAGAGCAAGACTCTGTCTCAAAAGAAAAGAAAAAAGAAAAAGAAAAAGAAAAAGAAATTGGCAACAAGTTATACATTCTATTTGGAAATATTCTTACAAAATTAATATATAGTTAACTCATATGCATAATTTTAAATCCCTGCCTTCAAAGATAACACATTGTCATTATTATTGTATAAAAAGTTATAAAACTCTTTAGTTTCCATTATTTTGTGATTTTTTTAAAGAGCCATTTTGATTTAGGTTCCTTTTGTTTGTTTGCTTTCATCTCTCCCTGTTCTAGAAAAGATTTAAGTTATTTCAGCACCTCTTCTTCCAGGAGAGTATAATGGAGGAAAGCAAACATCTGAAATTCATATTACATAATTTTTTTTTTTACATAAGACCTTTGCTGTTTAAACAATAGGTACATTTTTAACAAATGGAGGAACAGCACTGTGAAGACTTCTACTGGAACATAAAGAAGCCCTTCACAACATGAATAGTGACTGCCCTTTTATTTGCTGTTGTAAGTATGCATTTTTCAAAAACGTGTTCGTAAGCCTACCAATCAGTGCTCTCTTTGAGGGTAGAGCTCTTGTCTTAGTGCTCAGTATTCCCTCTGTGTCTAGAACTGTTTCTGGGCCATTGTATTTGCTAGACAGATGCTTGTGGCATTTAGCTGAATATAATGAAATCAATTCCAAATATTCTTATACTGTCATGATAGGTTGAGGTATGATTTTAAATTGCTTTGACATAAGCAGTAGTGGTTAAGACCTTTGGTTCTGTTCCCTGTTGCTGATTCTCAAAGCCCTGTAAAAGCGAAGTGAGAGAACCTTGGTGTAACTCTTAGGATAGTACTTGAGCCCACATAACAACTGCCAAATAGATGGTGGATTTTAGTGATCTGGGCTGTTTTTACTATGTATATTTTTTCTTCTAAATAAGAACTCATTTTTTCCTGAGGACTTTCAGTTAGATTGTTTCATAACAGAAATAAGCTATTTATTTAGAGATTATATGTAAAATATCTTAAAGACTTGGTAGGTGGAATAAAACGTACTGTACAACAAAGTTATATATAATTATTATTTTGTATGTATCAACCTAATAGTTTACGATCTCATTCATTTATAATGTTTAATGGGAACATATTTGAAAATAGAGTGCTATAGAGCCATAAATGTAATTTATAGTTCTTGCCATAGGACTTTTACTTCTAAGTCTCTCAAGTATTCAACAGGTATAAAATGAACCCCTTTTTAAAAATTTTTATTCTTTACATAAAATTTTTTATTGTACTTTAAGTTCTGGAGTACATGCGTAGATCTTGCAGGACTGTTGCATATGTACTCACACACCATGGTGGTTTGCTGTCTGCATCTCCCCCTCACCTATATCAGCCTAAAATGCACCATTTTAATGAATGAGAAATTGGGGCATTAACTAATAAAGTCATATTTTTTCCCACATGTGGAAGATATGTGAGAATGCCCAAATCATTGATGCTAATCTACCTTGCCCTCCGTTTGTCAGCGTCTTAAGGAATTTCTGTCAGCCACATCAAGCCAGGTACGTAAACAAGTCCAGTACTGTGAACTTAGTACATGGGCTCTGAATCCTCTGGTCACTGCTGTCCCATAGAGATGATGTGAATCACATATCAACTTTATGTTTTTTATTATCCATATTAATAAGTAAAAAGAAACAGGTGAAATAATTTTATTGAACTATATTTGATATTTATTTATATTTATTACTTTTACTTAACTCAACATATTAAAAATATCATCAGTGTTCAATCAATATATAAAGTATTAATGAGACATTTTACATTCTGTTTTTCATTCCAAGTCTTAGAAATTTGGTGTATATTTCACACTCACAGCACATCTCAGTTAAGACAAGCCACGTTTCACGTGTTCACGATCAGAATGTGGTTAGTGGCTATAATATTGAACAGGGCAGTTATTCATTCCTGCTTTGCCACCACTGGAGGTGCCAGAGGGTGGCAATGTGGTGTAGAGGAAAGACAAGGACCAGCCCAGAATCTTAGACTATGACTGTTCCTGGCTCTGACATTTGATATTGACGTGACAATGAAAAAGCAATTTAGTTTCACTGAGTCTCAAATTCCTACTCTTTATAATGGAGGTGGTTAGTAACTGCTGTACTCTTTTCAGGAAGCTGTGGGGAAGATTAAATAAGATATTGTATGTGAAAGTGCTCCGTTAGATCATAAAGCACCATACACATGTAAGGCATTATTAGTTCTTTTACTGTAGATTTACTCTCATGACTTGCCCAAGGCCACATTCCAAGTTGGTAGGAGAATGAAGGATAGAATCTGGGGCTCCTGACTTCTAGCCATCTGCTTCAGCTAAAGGCTATTCATACCAAGCTAGTTTTAAAATTTATTTTTACTTTTAAAAGTCTTTTTATTTTAAAAACTTGAGGAAGGAAGACAGTGGCAGTAAGAAGTACATTTCATATTGAACTGTAAGGGTCTTCTTCGCCACAGTCATAATGTGCTGCAGTAAAATTATATGTACAGAATATTTATATACTTATATACTCAGAATTACAGCCATCAAAATTTGAAGTTTATTGCTGTCATATAATATAAAACCCCATGTTCTTCAAAGTTTCAAACAACTTTTAAAATGAACTGTGGTTTCCCTACTCTATTCATTTCCAAAGTATAGCGCAACCACAAGAAAGCCCTTCCATAGTAGGGTTGATTAATAAAACAGATATGGATCAATTCAACAGGTTTTCCATGGATATTTTTGGTTACAGATGTAGCTCATTAATTCCTATGTGTGGGACGCCACCTCTCTAGTGTAAATCTAAGAGATACATTAATATCAGAACAGAAAATGAGAATAATTCAGCTTAACCCATATTATTTAGTACATCCTATGTGTAAGGCACATTAGGTATCTTAATGAGCAAAAGAAGCTTGTTTTTATGATTATTGTCACTTGGAGGTATGTTATTTAACTTGAGGAAAACATAGAATCTGTCTACCAAAATGTCTGTGTTCTATGATTCACGAACCTCTATTTTTGGAAGGTAAAAAGATCAGAAAGAGAACTCTAGATTATTCAGAAATAGTTTAAAAAGTTATATTCTGTACTTTTGGAGGGCATGTAAAAGATTAGTTGTCATGATCTATTTCCACTTCCTTAATTGAATGCCTGTCATGGTGCTCATATTTTTTGGTCATTATCTACGTTTGTTTCAAATAAATTTCTTCATAGAACTTAAAAAACCACATAAAACATTAAGAGCTTTATGCTATGTGAAGTTAAAACAAGTCTATTTTTACTGAGAAAAACGTATAATTCAAAAAATTATTCTTTTTTCAATTAAAATTCATTTAAGAAAATAATTTTCAGCTGGTTATTTTCATTCAAAAACTTGTCATTTGTAAGCTTCAGGCCTGCCTGAATTGATGACCATGTTAAATAATGGTAAGTTTTATTTTTACTTGCTGAATCATTGCTGTTGACTATTGAACGAAATAGCTGATTGAATAACCTTTACATTTATTGCTTTTGCACCCTAGTTTAAAAATAAAGTGCTTAATTTCTTAAAAGTTCAATAAAATATATTTTTGATATTTCCACCAGAACTTTACAAGCAGTTTCTCTCCTCTGCCCTTTAATAACCACCTTCTGCATTTTTATGATTTGTTTAACATAATTATTGTAATTTTTTACTGGGAGAAGCCATCAATGCCCTTGGCAGTAAGATTTTATTACAAGAAATTCAGAAGCCGAGCCGGTCACTGGTTGCAACAATTATAAAGTTTCTCTGAGTTGAGTTCAGAGCCTTACTCTGACATTATGACTGTTACCCACACCATGCCTCGTTCACATTTTTCTGACATCCACGAGTCCTGTAACCTGCTGCTTCAATGAACATGTATTTTTTATTCACTTGGTTTGCATTATAAAGATTTCCTTTGGAGAACATTTGGCTTTGATGGAATCCAGCCAAAGTAATTCGTGGTACCTATATAAAAAATGTAATGCCTTAGTAAAATCATTTATGTATTTGCATTTCTCCAGGAACTCTAAATGGATTCATTCTAGACAGGATGTGGTCAATGAGGCATTAGCGATAGGGCTAAATGCTGTGCTTTTCCTTTTGTTCAAGTATTCGCCCCGCCCCAACAAGAACACAAAAAATCTGGGGAATCTTAGCAATTCATTCTTTTAATTATGAAATAAAATTAAACAGACTATAAAAACCATTGTACTATTATATATTAGGAAATATTGAGTCGTGTGTCCAAAAGTCACACTTAAGCCGCGGCAATAGTAATGCGCATAGGATGGCTCTGGATACTATGTGATAATGTCTACTTGTCAGAAATGGATGGTATTTGTGGGTTTTTTTTTCCATCAAAGTTTGAAAGTTAATGATGTACTTTATGTTCTTATTGCTTCTACTGAGATATCAATTAAGGAATAAAAGGGATTCTAGCATACTGTTATTATTTTTCACTGTGAGTATATTCAGTACCACATATGAATAAAACCATTTCTGTCATATGCTCTGTTTCATTCATCCTAGATTGTTTTTAGGAAAATTTAGTACATATCACTTCAGTCATCTGAAAGGAATCATTTCTTCATTACAGCTCATAACTTAAAACTATAAAATATCAGCCAGAAAAAAAGTTGGCCTTATTAAGAGAAATATGATAATGGTAGAAAAACACATATAGACACGACTGAGAGATGATAAGATTATTTTAATTTTCCCATTTGCACCGGAATTATTTATGTTACAAATCTCCAGGTTTTTTATTACTTAAAACCCTCTGCTGAATCATGAAAAGAAGCTTAAGTTAGCAATTTTCCTCTGCAAAATCTAACTCCTAGCATCTGGTGAACATTTGGATACCTAGTCAAGTTCTATGGAAATGATTATTTTAAGACTCTATTCAGCATGCCTAGACTTAAAAATCAGCTAGGATCACACTCTGCACATGTATTTTACTACAGGGGATTTGAAAACCTAATATGAGTAGTGATGGTCTCAAGGTTTTTGCAATGATGGAGATGGGGATGGGAGACCGGACATGCAGGCAGGCTAGACATTGAGCATCTGCCAGGGGTCCTTGTCAAGCTCCTGGACAGTGACCTGTGGCTTTACCTGTGGACCACCCAGACCACTGCCCTGCCCTCTGTTGCTTCTTACACTTACATTTATACTTGACAGGACCGCTGAATGCAAGACCAATGTCCTTGCCGGTGCCTTCCTGTAACACCCCTGGGGCTGGTTTCTCTCTTCAGCAGATGCTGCTCTGCTTCCGCAACAGCTTCTAAAGTAGAAAAAAGAGGATACTTTTACTCAAGGCAATTAGAAATGGAATTATTATCAAAGTGTATTATTCTGGATCATAGGAGACATTGCATAACAGGAATGTATAAATACATAAAATGCCATTAGTGTATTTTTATGCATATACTATATGTATATGTAGTTTCGGTCCAAGAAAACAACAAATTGTTTACCTTTCTTGCTTTTCATTGGTTATATTATGTAATAAGTTCTCACCAATTCAATTTCCATTAATACAGATTAAAGATAATTGGAAAGAATTTGGGCATTTGCCATAGAGAATGCAAATTTATGAAGAAATATTAACAATACCTCGGGGACAAAATTTTATTTAAGAAAAGTGAACTTTTTAAACAACACATTTTCTATCAATTTACATATAGTAGTGTTTTAGTTATAAATTATTCTTGGTTATTAAATTAGGTGTGATGGGGCTTTAATACGGTAAAATTTTTATGTTTTCATTTGAGTTTTTGGCAAAATTTAACTAGTTGAATAAACTTTGTAAGTTCTCTATAACCTAGACTTTTTACAAATCATATGGGACTTCCCTCCAATTAAAATGAGTTTCAGAAATTTAACTCTGTGTTTTGGGTAATAGATATTCTCTATTTTGTTTTTGTGTATTTCACAGGAACTTGTTTAAGAAATATCTACATTTACTGTTCAAAAAAGGTTTTAACAGGAACAACTTCAGTCATTTAGATAAATAAATCAGTTTGAAAGCCAGTATTTGTTATAAGTGCAGAATTGGATATCAAATTTAGCTAGTTTGAAATGTGATTTAAGTGGTATATTCTAGCGTAGTACTGTCCAATAAAACTTTGGGTAACGATGAAAATTTTTCACATTTGCACTATTCAGACTGGTAGCTGCTAGTCATGTGTGGCCACTGAGCACTTGAAATGTGGCTAGTGTGATGGAGGAACTTAATTTTTAGTTTTACTTAATTTTAATTAATTTGAGTTAATTAAGCTACCTGTGGATGGTGGCTATAATACTGTGTAGTTCTAGAGTTTCTCTGTATTCGGTACTCAACACAAAATGAAGAAGTACTTGAATGTCTTCTAGCTGTGAAGTGACTATAAAGCAGTAGTGTTCCTAAAGCACAAGGTCCAGGCTCTCACATGTGGTCTTCCCTACAGAGGCTGCACAATGCGTGTTCAGGCCTGAAGGGTAGATACAGCAGCATCCTGCACTTCGGCTCAACTTGTGGATATTTAGACATAAGCTTTGGTTCAGCCATAGGTGATTTGAGGACCTTTGCCTCTGGAAAGCCATGGGATCTCAAATTATCTTTAGTGAGGGTAAACGGACTCAAGAGCTTGACTTTTCCAGTCCACTCTCATGTAGTATGACTTCTTGCAGAAGACTGGCAGGAAATACAGACAGATGTGAAAGGAGATATACCACAAACATAGTTGCCTCCATGAAAAAAACTCTCCAGATTCAGACTGGATATCAGAAGAGGCCTATAAGTGATTTTTGTGCCTCTCTTATATCATTCTTCGATAAATATTCATTGAGCACCTACTACTATGTGCAAAGTATAATGCTTAGTGTTGGAGATACACTGTTGAACAAGACAACTAGATACAGCCCTTCCTTCATGGTGATGAACTGCATTAGATAATAAGAGTTTTTTTCAGTTTTCTTCTTCTTCTTCTAAAATTCATTTTTTTTTTCTTTCTGGTTGTGGTGAAAATAAAACATGGGGAAGATACACAGAGTAAACACAAACACTGAAGATCACTATTATGTATGTGTCATGTATCTTATTTGTATCTTACTCAGTTTACTTCCCTCTGAACACTTTTTTCAGACTCACATCTTGGTAGCTGATGAAAGTGCTTTTTGAAGTGCAATAGTGGAAACAGGGAGAAAAAAAAACTGCAGAGGCCTCAATTGCCATTTTTCGACCCTGAGACTAAGCGTCATTTAACACTGAGTGTTTACCACGCATGTTTAAAAGAGGTTCTTTTCTCTCTATGATCCAGAAGAATGTCTTTAAAATAATTTCTAATTAAAAGACCTTTTTGTTGCTGTTAATGTGATGACACTTTTTTTTTACTTTGTTACTCATAATACTGTGAGAAAGAGTACTGCAATGACTGTTTAGGAAATGAATCAAATTATTCAATATTCAGGCACCATTGCAGGAACTAAAGGCAACCATTTGCTACACAGGCAATCTGTAACTCATTGTATTTCAGTTAATTTTGGAAGAATGAGCCAGCAATTTGGCACAGTACTCAGCAAGAATTATTTAGTTAGATCTGTTTTTTCTTCTCCACACAGCAACTGCATAATTAAATGTATGGTCTGACCTGCATTTATTAGGTGAATTTTCAAATATGTCACTGATGGATATCTAAGGATGAAAAGAATTAAAAATTAAATTAATGCAAATACAATACTTAGTACTTAAAATATTTGAAGACCAAAAAGTCATTGGTCTAAATATATTAATTGGTAATATCCTTGAGGGTGTAGACAGACACTTAAAAATAATTTTAAAAAATGAATTATGAAGCAATGACAGAAACAAAAAAAAGAGATAAATTTATATACATACTTAAAAACCAGTTGCAGGTAAAAATATCATGAACAAAATTAAAAGGTGAAGGGGAGTTTGCTTTATTACTTAAAGAAGTTATACCTTATGGAGGTTTGAAAACATGGCCAGATTGTTTGATTCTCCTCTGTGTTCTCTCCCACTGAATCTGGGAGAGCTTATGAACTGATCAGTTGAGCACAGTGGAGCAGGTATTATGTAACTTCTGCAGCAGGATCACAGAAGGCTATGAGGCCAACCTTGTTTGCTGGAACATTGTCTTTTGGAGCCCTGAGTCTCCAAATGAGAAGTCTGACTACCTGGAGACCCATGCAGGAGAAGCCACATGTAGTCACTCCTGTTGACAATGCCAGCAAATCTCAGCTTTCCTTTTATCACTGCCAGGGTACTAAAGATGTGAGTAAAACCACGTTGTGCCTTTCAGATCAACCAGTTGCCAGATGAGTGAGTCATGAGAGCAGAAAAAGCTTCTAGACCTACCTGAATTCCTGACCCCTAAAATTGTGATATAAAATATTTGCTGTTTTATGCTGCTAAATTCTGATGTGGTTTGTTATGCAGCAAAGATAGCTGGAGCATACCCTCTTGTAGTTATGATATTTTTATAATAAAAAGTTGAAAAACTGAATGTGAAATACACTCTGGGAAAAGTTGTTTGCAAGAATTAGCAAACAATCTTAGTATCCTTTTAATATAAAGAGCTCTTACAAATCACCAAGAAAAAAATGCTAACACCATATAGGAAAATAGGCAATTAAATTCACAGAAGAAGAGATTAAAAGCTAGTAAACATGTTAGAATGCCTTCAACCTCATTAGTAGTGAAAAGAAATGTAAATAAAAATTTTGGTTATCAAATCAGCCAAGATGAAAATATACTTAATGTGGGTTGGGTTAAGTGAGAGTATAAATGGCACGGACTTTCTGGAAAATAAATTGACATTATATACCCAGAATTTTAAAAATATCTATATTCTTTGATGCTTCTAGGAATTCAGATAAGGAAGTAATCAGAAATAAGGTAAAAAAATATAGAAAATGTTTACTACATTCTATTTATAGGAGTAAAAGTATAGAAACAAGCTAAAAATCAATACAGTTAACTAAATTATGTAGTTTGTATTATAGAACATTGTTTTATTGTTTATAATGGAATTTTAAATATTTTTCCTTTGTTAATTTTGATGTGGGCACACCATAGTATAACAGAAAAATCTTAGTATGGACACATAGACTGAGCTTTGAATCCTAGATTTGCCATTTACTTTTCCTGGTGATACGGTTTGGTTGTGTCCCCACCCAAATATCATCTGGAATCGTAGTTCACATAACCCCTTCATGTTGTTGGGGGGACCTGGTGGGAGGGAGGTAAGTGAATCATGGGGGCGGTTACCCTCATGCTGTTCTTGTGACAGTGAGTGAGTTCTCATAAGATCTGATGTTAAGGGGCTTCTTCCTGCTTCACTTATACTCTCCTTGCTGCCACCATGTAAAGAAGGACGTGTTTGTTTCCCTTCCACCATGATTGTAAGTTTCCTGAGGCCTCCCCAGCCATGATGAACTGTGAGTCAATTAAACCTCTTTCCTTTATAAATTGCCCAATCTTGGATATGTCTTATTAGCAGTGTGAGAATGGACTAATACCGTAAATTGGCACTGGTACTAGGATGCAGCTATGAAGATACCTGAAAATGTGGAAATGACTTTGGAACTGGGTAACAGGCAGAGGTAGGAACAGTTTGGAGGGCTCAGAAGACAGGAAAATGTGAGAAAGCTTGGAACTTCCTAGAGACTTGTTGAATGGCTTTGACCAAAATGCTGATAGTGATATGGATAATGAAGCCCAGGCTGAGGTGGTCTCAGATGGAGATGAGGAACTTGTTGGAAACTGGAATAAAGGTCACTCTTGCTATGTTTTAGCAAAGAGACTGGCACATTTTGCACCTGCCTGTAGAACTTTGAACTTGAGAGAGATGATTTAGGGTACCTGGTGGAAGAAATTTCTAAGTGGCAAAGTGTTCAAGAGAAAGCAGAGCATAAGTGTTTGGAAAATTTGCAGCCTGATGATGTGATAGAAAAGAAAAACCAAATCTTCTAGGGAGAAATTCAAGCCTTATGCATAAATCTACATAAGTAATGAGGAGCTGGGTGTTAATACCAAGACAATGGGGAAAATTCTTCCAGAGTATGTCAGAGACCTTCACAGCAGCCTCTCCCATCACAGGCCCAGAGGCCTAGGAAGAAAAAAAAATGGGTTTGTGGGCCTGCTGTATGCAGGGACTTAGTGCCCTGTGTTCTAGCCTCTCCAGCTGTGGCTGAAAGGGGCCAAGGTACAGCTTGGGCTGTGGATTCAGAGGGTGCAAACCCCAAGCCTTGGCAGCTTCCATGTGGTATTGAGCCTGTGGGTACACAATAGTCAAGAATTCAGGTTTGGGAACTTCTGCCTAGACTTTGGAGGATGTATGGAAATGCCTGGATGTTCAGGCAGAAGCCTGCTGTAGGGGTGAGGACCTCATGGAGAATCTCTGCTAGGGCAGTGCAGAAGGAAAATGTGGGGTTGGAGCCCCCACACAGAGTCCCCACTGAAGCACCACCTAGTGGAGCTGTGAGAAGAGGGCCACCGTCCTCCAGACCCCAGAATGGTAGATCCACTGATAGCTTGCATTGTGCACCTGGAAAAGCTGCAGACACTCAATACCAGCCATGAAAGCAGCCGAGAGGGAGGCTGTACCCTACAAAGCCACAGGGGTGTAGTTGCCCAAGGCTGTAGGAGCTGACATTTTGCATTAGCATGACCTGGATATGAGACATTGAATCAAAGGAGATCAATTTGGAGCTTTAAGATTTGGCTACCCTGCTGTATTTTTGACTTGTATGGGGCCTGTAGTCCCTTCGTTTTGGCCAATTTCTGCCATTTGAAATGGGTGTATTTACCCAATGCCTGTACCCCCACAGTATCTTGAAAGTAACTAACTTGTTTTTGATTTTACAGGCTGATAGGTGGAAGGGACTTGCCTTGTCTCAGATGAGACTTTGGACTTGGACTTTTGAGTTAGTGCTAGAATGAGTTAAGACTTTGGGAAACTGTTGGGAAGGCATGATTGTGTCTTGAAATGTGAGGATATGAGATTTGGGAGGGTCCAGGGGCAGAATGATATGGTTTGGCTGTGTCCCCACCCAAATCTCATCTTGAATTCTAGTTCCCATAATCCCATGTGTCATGAGAGGGACCCAGGGGGAGGTAATTGAATCATGAGGGCAGTTCCCTTCAAGCTGTTCTCAGGATAGTGAATGAGTTCTCATGAGATCTGATGGTTTTATAAGGGGCCCTTCCCCTTTTGCTTGGCACTTCTCCTGGCTGCTGCCGTGTGTAGAGGGACATGTTTGTTTCCCCTTTCACCATTATTGTAGTAGTTTTCCTGAGGCCTCCCCAGCCATACTAAACTGCGAATCAGTTACACCTTCTTCGTTTATAAATTATCAAATCTTGGGTATGTCTTTATTAGCAGCATGAGAATGGAATAATATACCTCAATATTTGGAAGCCTGATTTACCACTTTGACTTGGATCTTTCATATAAGGAAAATTAGCTAAGTACCTATTTCATTGAATATGGTTATGATGAAAAGAATTCATGTATTTATAGATAACAATGCATAATAGTTTATTTATTTTTTAGTTTTTGCCTTAAAACAACAAAAATGTATTCTGGGTCTGGAAATCTGAAATCAAAATATTGGCAGGGCCATGCCTCCTCTGAGAGTTCTAGAATAGAATTCTTCTTGCCCCTTCCAGCTCTGGTGTTTGTTAACAAGCCTTGTTGTCTCAGCTTGTAAAGGCATCACTCCCATTTTGTTATGTGGCCTTAATAGTTTTATACTTATATTTGTGTATTTATAAATAATAAGCACAATAATTTCTCATGAGTGTTGTCTCTTCTTATAAACCATCTGATCTCCATATCTGAATTCAAATTCATACCACTTTCCAAATTTACTATAAGTTTTTTCACTCTGACTCCTTTGATACCTCCCTTCCTACCATAATCCGTTTTCTATACTGTAGTCAGATTTTGAGAACAAAAGCAAAAACCAATGAGTCAATTTTCTTTCTTTTATCCCTCCAGTGGTTCCAATTGCCTTAAACACACCTCTGCTCTTGCTCTACTCTCCACACAGCAGATTAGATGCACTTTGAAAAACGATCAGACTATGTCATTCTCCTGCTTCTTTGCCACATTCCCCATGCCCAATAGCTGCACATGGCACTGAGAATGAATCTAAACTTATTTCCTGGCTGCTATGCCCCACATTATTCCCACTCTGCTTTCTTTTCAACCTTGGCCCCTCCCTTCTTATCCTCCAGCCCCCGCCCACACTGGCCTTCAACTTATGAAAAACAGAGAGCTGATCCTTACTTTTAGGGCTTTTTGGGTCCTCTGTCAGTAATGCTCTTTCCCCAGAACACTGCATGACTGGACGCTTCACTATTTTAATCTCCACTTGCATATCACTTCCTCAAAAAGGTCTTTCCAGAACATCCAATCTAAAGTTAAGCACTTATTTTTATATATCTTTAATTCTCTTTAATTCTGTAGTAGCAGTGATAGCTCCCTTACTTAATTGTACATTTTGTTTATTTTTAGTCTGCCTCAACACCTACCCTTCTTCTCTCCCCAGCTACTCCAAAGCGGGAAACTTGCTTTGTGTACCGTAACATCTTTTGCAACCAGAACCAGGCCTGACACGTGGTAGGCATTCCACAGATATTTACTGGACTCCTTATAAATAAATATTCTTTGTACTTTTGAAACACAGAACTTAGCACTACAAAAGAAACAGCATGACATTATTTTTCAAAAAGAACAGAAATTGTAAACTATACGGGCATTTTCAAAGGCTTTGATGGTTCTGATCAGAGTTAAGTACATAGCTCCAATTTTGAAAAAAGAAAAGCCCACAAGCAAAATCACAAAAGCATACGATTACTGCATGAGTTCAGTGGGAGCTCTCCTATCACATCAATACTTTAAAAACTGTATCACCACTCAACAGGTTCCTTGCTTTGAAATGAAGAATGTTCACTGCTCACCAATATTTTTATTGCTGCTGAATATGTGATTTATTTACTGGATAACAAACAAGTCTTAATAAAAAGACTTCCTTTTCAGTGCTGAAAGTGTTGAAAAAAGAGTTTCATTTTTTGAGGCTGTTTAATACAAGCCTGTAGAATGAGATGTCTCCCACTGAGTGCATGGGAGTTCAAGCTGTTTCTCTATCATTCGCTCTGGGGTGCAGGAACATTAGTGGATGGGCCTCGGTGGCCAGGTATGATCACAAGATTCAGAATCTAAATTGCTATTTACAGATATGCCATAACATTTCAAGAAGTATACAGTATTCTCTCAGATGATCAGGCAGAAGTTTTGATATGCATTTCAACGTAGCCTGTCTTCACTAGTTTTGAATTTCCTTCACAGAGAAGGCTTACCACATTATTATGGTTCCTGAAGGAAGAGGAAACATATGTTTGTTAAACATGTCCTTTGGGCCAGGCTCCTTCCTAATTGTGTTATCTGCACAGTCTCATTTAATCCTTACAACTGTGCAGTAAATGAGCAAAGGCAATGGAAAGAAAGACTCTATTCTTTCATGCAATGATGAAGGAGAAGATTGGTTAATGAGGAATCAGGAAAAGAAAGGAACTGCCTATTCTTAACTCGTTGACATCATCCCAGAGTTTGGTTTCAAGTTTTTAAGGGATACTGTGTTTTATTTTACTGATTCATGGCAGTTGTCTGGAGCATGACAAATGTTCATTGGCCAACAATGCTGTTGAATTGGGCACAAGGTTTCCATAGGAACTGCACATTTATGTTGTATAAAAGTGCCAGGATTTAGAAAAAGACAATTGGGTGAGGCACCTTGAGCTTCCTTTAAACTATTCTTACCTACTCATAGAGTAGTACATCTGATTTGGTTTCATGCTTCTTATAATGCTTGGAGAGCTGGAGGAAGGGGTGGGGAGGGCTCATTTCCCTTTCTTTACCCATCTGAAGGAACTCTTTAAGCCTTTGGCTGATTTTACAAAAACTCAAGGTTGTGTAATCTCATAAAACTCTAGGATTGTGACATTCATTTCTACAGAAATAGGATCGATCAATTTTGAAGTAACAACTAATCCTGATAAATTAGAAGAGAGGAAAAACTCCCTAAGATTGTACGAAGGCACCATTAAGGGTCTGGATTGGTAGATCACTGGCTTTCTTTTGGGTACATTATGGTTAGAGAGACCTTAATTTTCATTCTTTTTTTTTTTTAATAAAACCCATGCAATGGTCTCATGACCATATTTAATGGTTACAAAGTTCAAAGAAGTCAAGCCTAAATAATCTGGTACAGGAAAACACTGAAAACATCTAAATAGCTAAAGTATATATGAAATCTTTGGATTCTATTAGTTTGGAATAAAGAAGGTAGGAGTGAGAAATTAACACTTCAATATGTAAGGAAATTTGAGAAATAGCAACATTAGCTTAAAGAGCTGGAGAGCAGAAGCTTCCATAGTTGTAAGCTAAAATTAGGCCCTCATACTATAAGTCGCAATGTTTGACAGAAAATACCTATCAGATTTTCATTCTAGTGCATCCTTCTGATACTTTTGCAATAGATGTAAATATATCAAATGTTTCCAGAATTCCTCATCCTTGTTGAGGAAATATGGAAGGTGAAATTCTAGTTTTTTTTTCAGATGAAACAACTGGATGAACCTTTAGTCAGGATAAAACATTGAGAATATAATGGTGATGCAAGACATGGTCAGAAGTCTTCTAAATAACAGAGGTCAGGAAAAGACTGAGGCTTTTTCTAATGGTAAATATTAAAGGAGAATATGGCATGAAGTCTTCTTTTACTTATCCAGATATTTGAGAGTATAGAGCAAATCTTAAATTGAACCAAAAAGAGTGACGTAAGTGATTCCTTTGCTTGGGCTAATAATACTGTGACATTCTTGTATTCAATTATGTTGACATTTATATGATGATCCATTCATATATTTACCATACAATTAATTAATTGAATAATTGATTAATTAAATATTATAGCTCAGCGAAGATGGTCGGTGAAGCCATTTGTTTTGGGCAAGTTTTAAAAAGAAATGCTTTGGGTGACTACAGTTTGACTTACTTCTTCCTGAGGTTAAAAGTTGATTTATTCCTGTTTAAGATTATTTGTTGATACTGGTTCAGTAACAGCTAAATCGTTACAATGATGCTCTAAAAATCATTTTACATACCTTCAAAAGAAATGCAAAAAACTGCAAGTGTATTTTGGTAGTCACTTGCCCTGCAGAATAACCATGAGCTAGACCATGGCAGGAGGCAGCAGGAAGGAGAAAAATATGTGCTGTGTGTGTCTGGGATATGACCAAGGTTCTGAAATGCTCTAGAATCTTGGTAGAATGAGCAGGTAGAGTGAGCTCTGTGCCAAAACACTTTATGATGTGCTACCTCTTTCAATAAATGTAACATCTTTGTGGTAAGAAAAGTTTTCAAATGGTGTTTAAGAGAAGCTAAGAGAAGAACTTTCTCATGGTAGTGGGTGAGCTCAGCAAAGTCTTGCTGTCCAGAGAGAGTCCAGTGAGAATTCAGCTCTTGGTTGCTTCCTCTTCTTCTCATAACAGTCAAAATACATTGCCCGTAATCCAAAGTAAAATTCAATTTCCAGAGAGTACTCCAAACAAAATTGCTCTAAATTAAGCCTGACTCTTTCAGTAATAGTAACAGCTATTGCGTATTGAGGATGTCTTACCTGCCAGGCTCTGTATTAAGTATACTTCACACATACTGTAAATCATTTAATCCTCACCACAATCCAAAATAAAGCAATCCTCTTATATTTAAAATCGTGTAGTAAAATCTTAAATTGACTCATCACACACACATAGACACACACCTCCAAATATATTATAGGAAGCCAGAGTCTAGGTTTCATTCCCTTTTCTTTCCCCAATACATAGTGAGTGGCTCATAATTGGTGCCTAGAAAATATTTGTTGAATTAAATGAACTGTCGTTTCCTGTGCTTTCCCTGAGAAACAGGTTTTCATCCATCATTTCGTTCTTTTGAAAACCTAACTTTGAAGATCCTAGAGGTGAAAAAGCATTGGAAATTTTTAACCTAACTTAGAAATGTGGATTGACTTATCTGTCTTCTTGGGTCAGTGAGGAAGACTGATGTAAAGGAAGGTTGGAAGGGGTTATATGGGAATTGGTGGGAAAGAAGAAATATTAATCTTTGTAAAAATAACTTTTGTTCTCTCTAGACTGTAAACATAAAGAAATAAGAAAAACAAGATACTGCGAACTTGATAGTTTTCCAGGGTATGTCTGAGATTTAACAACCTTATGGCAATGGGTCCTGACAGACAATGCTCTGAGCTGAGAACTCCAGCAAGACTGGGTTTATACATAGGAGAAGGAAGGGTCACAGTAGAAGGAAAGCATGCAGATAAACACAATTTTGTTTTCTATGCATTTTAGGCTAGATTTCGGTTTTCTAGCTGCTGATTGGGCCTTATCTACGCTGCTCACTGCCCTGATGGCTCCTCCATACGATTATCACCTTGGTATGTGACATATAGGAGGAACAACCAGTGACACAGACTCACAGATTCTGCAAACTGAGTCCCCTCTCTCTCCAACTTTAGCTAATCCGTGGGATTATTTTATTTTATTTATTTTTTTGAGATGGAGTCTCACTCCATCACCCAGGCTGGAGTGAAGTGGCACAATCTCAGCTCACTGCAACCGCCACCTCCTGGGTTCAAGCACTTCTCCTGCCTCAGCCTCCGGAGTATCACGCCCAGCTAATTTTTGTATTTTTAGTAGAGACAGGGTTTCACCATGTTGGCCAGGCTAGTCTTGAACTCCTGACCTCATGTGATCCATCCACCCTGGCCTCCCAAAGTGCTGGGATTACAGGCGTGAGCCACCATGCCCGGCTGTGATCCAGTCATGTCAGGAACGATTATTGTCAAGGACAGTCACATGGTGTCCACCTGCATGTGCACACAGTGTCATGCAAAGCAAGTTAAACAGACTCCATCCTTCACTTTCAGCAGCTTGCAATAAAAACCAGACAATGGACGTGGCGAATACAATGGGGTAAACAGACGCACAGCTGTATAAGCAGAGAAGTATAACAAATTAGAGAATTTTGGTATGAACTGTTAGTGCATGTGCTGTTTATGGGTTGGAAATGAGAAGAAATTCTGCAAAATGAAGAGAATTTGTGTGGATGCTGTGTGAAGGTAGGGAAGAAGAGGGTTGATGGTGGTGGGATAATCATCCTGCTCCTTTCAATTAGTAGAGAAAACTTTCCTTTGGAGTCAAGGGAGAGGGTATTTCCTTCAGAGGTATCTACTCAGAGGATACATGTATTTCTACTTAGGTTTAGATTTTTCTAAGAGGTTTGGTTGTAACCAACTGAGAGAAGGAAAATAAAAATTGTATTAGGCAGGGCATAGCCTGCCAGAGAAATTTCATAAGGCTTCTTTCCAGTGGAAACCAGGCTAAAAAGAAAAAGAAAACAAGAATGTATTGTAATTGAACATTTCACTTATAACCAAGTAGCATATGCCAATTGACTTTCCAAGGAAATAATTACTTTGGTGAGTTTTGCTTTTGTTTTTGTTTTAAGGGGCAATATTGCTTGTCACTGTCCAGCACTGACTGTCTTTGACATCCTAAACATTGTCAGGAACTAATCTGGACTTGCGGAGAATTCAGCTGAAAGCAAATTCCAGGCAGGTCTCTACCTCAACCACCCTGAGCTGATAGGTATCTCCCTTTTTTTCAGTACATTCAGATAGAGAATTTGAAAACCTCTCCAGAAATCTTTTCCAGGGTTTATAAAATATTCCTTGCCAATAAGATCTTTCCATCTAACTTAAATTCCTTTGGTTCTCATTTAAATTCATTTCCTCTGTTTTTCTTGTTAAGAGAGCAGAGTACTACTCACCAGTAGGAACTTCTCAAGATATGTCTGCTAAACACACATCTTAGGCTTCCTTCCTGAACGTATATGACCTCATTTCAGAAGTTATCTATTTCTCTCTCTCTCTCTCTCTCTCTCTCTCTCTCTCTCTCTCCCTCTCTCTCTCTCCCTCTCTCTCTCTCTCTCACACAGACACACACACACACACACACACACACACACACACACACACAGTACTGTGGTCTCTTGCTTTTTTTTCTCATAAGATAACCTGCTACAGATCCCTTAAAATTGTGAGTTACCATAACTAATTTCATGAGGTTTATTCTACAATATTGACATGTAAATATGTCCTATTTGTCTCGTTCCAATCAGTCTTTATTAAATCATAATGGTCTATAAGAATGTTGGAATTTATAGTTTATGCTTCCTTAGAATGGGTGAAGTGAAGGATAGTCTCAAGACAGTGATGGCCACTTCCCAGCTCTTAACACTTTGGGCAAGAACTTTACCTCTAGATTCATGATGAGAAGAATGCCTTGCTTTTGCAACTATAAAATGAGGAGATGGACAAAATAATTTTAATTTTATCCATCTTTAATACTTAACGATTCTATGAATATATCCTAAGTATTCCTTTGGCCAGAAAGAGCAGAGCAGATATTTTCTCTTAACTATCATTAATTTTATCCACAATGGTCAATATGTGTCACATTATCACTAATTTCTCAAGTGAGAACTTCTACATTAAATTTTTAATTGTTTTACTGAGGTATAACTTACAAGTTTTAATATAAGTCTTGTCAGGTACCTACTCCTGCTTATATGACACATTAATGTCAAAGGGTATAAGTTTGCAGCTCAGTGGGTTTTTGCATATGCTAAATCATTTTGCAGTTTATTATTGCTTAAATGTCTTTGCAAGGCCACTGATAGCATATATAAGAGTTTTTATTAAATAGCTTTTAGGCCACTGGAAAGGAGTCTGTAATTCTCAATCTCCTTTATTCACGTGGATCTGTTTCCTGTCTTTTATGCCCTGGAATCTTTTAAAGCACATGCTAACAAAATGAGCCTTTTGAGAATATGATGACACATAGAATTCCCTTTTAGAAGGTAATTCCTTTATTTCAAAACCTTAAGTACTAGGGAATAAAAAAATTATGTGATTGAAAGAATCCTCAAAAGTAGGGCATGGAAAAAAGTCCATAGCAGCAATATGTTTGGAGTTGATCATTTTCTCCTGTGATTATCTATTGAATATCAATTTTCATTTCATTTCCTTTTAAACTTTTGCTGAACTTTGAATTAAGCAGAAAAGGGCACATCGGAGTTAGCTACATCACCACCCGCATTAAGAAACCCAGTGCTGCAATCTTCTCAGGGGTTTTATAATAAAGGTGGATAGTCTATTCTGTTGTTTCGTCTTTTCACATATCAGCCTGGCTTTCCCCTGCCCTTTCAGTTGCAGACATGCCTTTCTTTAAAGTCATTTTCTGCTTGACTTGAAAATGTACTTCATCAAACCTAATGGCTAATTAAACAAAGGAAGTCTGAATTTAATTATACTCCAGATATCAAAATAGGATGAATAATTTTTATAAAATTTAAGCCATTTTTTTTCTATGACAACTTTATCAGCAATTTATTTTCTACCTCAAACAACAAATCTGTCTGGGTTTCCAGACATTTCCTTTGCCCTCCTGTGGGCATCCCCAGGGTCCCTGTCTCCTCTCTCAGCCCTGACCATCCAGGCTATACAGTCGCTTTTTTTTTTTTTCTTTTCTTTGTCTTAATTGTGGCTCTGTACCACTAAGTGCAAAGCAGGTGTTCTGCACTCTGGATGGCTGACTGGTCTGCTGAGCCATCCGCTGACATTTCAAATGCGTCTTTTCATGTTTTTGACCCACCTTACATTACACAACTCCCATTAACTGTTCCTTGAGTAAGATCTGCACTTTTTGGCCACTGGGAGTGCCTGCCTAGCAACTGCCCAACTTGGTGCTGGAGTTGACCTTGAGCAAGGGAGACAGCATGTTTGCTCTTTTGCGCTTCATTATCTGTAGTGGTACTGCCCAAATTCTGAGTGGCCTAGAGAATGCTCTCCATCAGCCCTTTCATCTTTTCATCCCCTTCTTTCCTTTGGTTCACTCATCCTCTTCTGCTCATTCTCCACTTCTGCTCACCACACTGAATTCAACAAAGCACTGAGGGAAAAGTGGGGATAAGGAGATCATTATGAAGGTCTTTCCTCCCATTCACTTTAGTTCTCAGAAACTCCTCACCATCCTTCTAAAATCTTGCTGTAAATGAATCCTTCTGCACTTTTGATTCAAAACCAAAGATTGTCTTTTCTTAATCTCTAATCCAGTACTTGGTCCTGGCTTTTGAATACATGACAGTTCTTTCATTTCCTCAACGCACTGACCACTAAGAAGCTCATTCTGCTGTAATGAACCAATTCACACAGAGCTCAGAGCATAGGAAAGATTGTTTTAATTTAGGTTCTCTCAGGTATTTATGTCAGCTTGCATGATATGTTTATATGAAAGGCTGCCTTTTGGTGAATGTAATTCCCTTGAAATATCCTATTGAGGATCAGTATACCATTATTTTTATAATGTTATCACCTTGAATTCTGAGAAAGAAAAACTCATGTTAGCAGAATTGTAACCATATAGGAAGTCACCCATGGTAACATAGTGTTATTTAATATACATTAAATATTGATATCAATAACATATTGAATGAAAGGTCTATAGGAATCTGGAGCTTTTTTGTTCCATATCTATCTTGCAACCTATCTCCTTCCCTGAAAATTCTCCATCTGTCATTCAATATTAGAAAATAAAATATTCTGAGGCTGGGTCCGCCAGTGCACAAAAAGTTAACTTGTATTCTTTGCTCTAACCTTAGCAGAGAGAGATCTACTAGTTTAAACATAATATGGTATTGGGAAGGCAGCCAAGTGAGAAATCTTGAGAAATTCTATGACACAATTAACAGATCTAGTTGAATCTACTCGTGATAAAAACTGCCTACTGACAGGTTATGGGTTCATAAAGTTCAGGATAGTTTTGGTCTTACGGACCCCTGCCACGAAGATGGTCAAAGATAGGTCTGGGTCTCAAAACCATAAAGGATTATAATTCTAGTAATGTGGACTAAAAAATTTACCAATATGCGAATGAATACCAAAATTGATCTGCCCAAGGTAAGTGTTAGAATTCTGAGAGTCCATTGTGATGGAAGAAACCACCAGAGTGATGATTCCAAAGGGCATGTCATTCACTCACGTAAATAATTTCAATCGTCCCACTGCTGTTAGAATCAAGTCCATGTCCCCAGTACCGCACTCATAGCCCCATTGACCTCTACATCTTCCTTTCTCCTCGCTTCACCTCTCGCTTCGTCTATACAGAACTACACTCATTTAAATGAAGTCACCATGCTTTCTTACCCTCTGGATTTGCTATATGTTGTTACCTCTGATTTGCCTGGCTAACACTTACTCATGGTTCACATTTCAGCCTGGATGTCATTTCCTACAGAAAGTCTTACCTGTTCCCTTGAGTTTGGATTACGTGTTCCTCATGTCTGCTCCCAAAAGCCCTGTGCTACCTTAGCAGAGCAGTCACTCTGGATAGGAATTGCCTGTTGATTTGTCACACCAGACCTGAAAATTAAGACTCTGTCTTGCTCACTGTTATATTCTGAGTGCCTGCCACATTTTAAGGCTGTTGCGAGGAGTAAATGAAATTTCTTATTCATTCAACAATTATTTCCTGAGTGCCTACTATGGGCTAGGAACTCCTTTGGGTTGAAATATATTCATGAACACAAATTGTAAAAACTATTTGTATCTGCTAAAAATATGTATATATATAAGTTATTCAACATAGAGCCTGAAACATGGAGAATCTTTTTAAGTCTCTAATGATAATAATAATATTAATGATAAAAAGCTAACATTACTGAGTGTCTACTATGTGCTAGATACTTATTTAAATATTTTTTCACATCTATGCCACTTCCTTATATAATGATGCTGTGGCATTCTGGTACACATAAGTATGCAAGTGAATTTACTTTTTTACTAATTTTTCATAACATATCATTTATCTTTCATCACATGGATTCAATAAAGTTTTTCTTACCCCAGAATAAAGGTTCACTTCTGAGGACAGGACTTGCTGCCAGAAATCAATGCTGCAGAAGTAGAAGTCTCATTTAGAAACACCTATCAGTCAACTTGGGCAGTTTCAAGTAGATTTCCTGTACATTTCAAAGAAAGGATTGTAGGAGGGGATTAGAAGTAGCCTATCTTCTGTACTTCCCTGCCCTCTCTAATTAGTTCTAATTAGTTCAAAACCTCAATCAAACTTGCCAGTTTTCAGTTTTTGTATTAGCATTGAGGAGTCCCAGAACTTAACCAAGAATGGTTGGCGAAACAAGAAAATGTTTGTTCTCCTCTCTGGCCTCCCCGCCTAATCAACTGAGAATGACTTGAATACCTACTCTGAGCTCATTCATCACAATGTTCTGCTCCACAACAATTTGTTAAGCCTAAGTCATGGTACTTGTCTTCAAGGGGCCATCATCTAATTGGGAAGATAAGATGTGCCCAAGAAATAATAGGGATAACATCATACACAGTGGATTACTATCTTCTCAGTTGTGTGGACTAGTCTTGGGGACTATAGGTGCTCAGAAGAAAGGGAATTTGATTAAGGCCAGAAAAATGAGGGAAGACGTTATGGAGAAGAGGAGGAGATGGGAAGCTGGGTCTTGCTGAGTGAATGGGAATTGGATAAACAGAGATTATCGTGCATTTGGGGAAAAATTTGGCAGTGGAATGGATGTTTGTGAGATTGCAAGGACACTGATCTGTTTAGAAGAGAAGAAACATTTTAGATACTGATGAAAAAGATGTGTCCATGTAAAGGGTAACCTTGAATAACAAGCAGAACAATAATAAAATATTTAGAGCTGGATGAGTCCTCAGAGAGTATCTGAACTGAGCAATTCCACAGCAACAAATAGTGTAGCTCCAACTTTATCTACAGCCCTAGTTTGGGTAAGTCAGGATCTCTGAAAGATCACCATTAGTTAAAAAATATAAGAGCCATCACTAGAGTAAGAGAGGCTTTAAGTTATTATATGCCTAATTGGGATTTGGGCTCCTCTGATCTTAGCTCATTACTAAGTTGCATGACTTTGTAAAAGTTACTTAATTTGGTGAAGGCTCAGTTTTTACATCTAGAAATAATAAGTTTCAACCATTTTATTTCTAGTGGTACTCTGAGCACTTAAGATTTGCGATTTAATGATGTATTTTGCATTTTTGAACCTATGTAATCTTTTATGATGTAACTAGAATAGATTTTCAAACTAAACAAACAACCTAGATTCTCTTAGATTGTTCTAAATGGTATATTGGATGTGTCATACCTTTGAGAGGCCATGAACAGTCCAATGATCAGATCAAAGATTTTAAGGCTAAAATAGCCCTGCCAAGTATAGACTGAAATGGAAAATAGTGCTTTGTTAGTTACTTTACATCAATGGGGTGGTATTGCCGATGATATAATGAGTAATATTTGTTATTTACTAAATGCCTATTTTGTGCCAATAATTTTACAGAAAATATGTCATTTATATGATAACCCCTCATATAAATATTATCTTCTATTATAGCACAAAACAGAGATTTGATGACTTTCCTAAGTTCACTGAGGTTCAGTTCTAGGGCTGTCGATACACAAACCTATGCACTTTTCGATAAGAAGCATTGTCCCCACGCTCAGTGAAGAATTCAGAGGTATAACGTTGCTAACATTTAACACAGGTCTTGATTCCATATGAAGCTGGGAAAATTCAAAGTAAATGCTGAAGAATTAGAACCCTTGGAAATAATTAGGATTTTGAGTTTCCTGTTATGTTTAGGCCAGAGAGTCGAATACCATGGCTGGAATTTAAAAGGGACTGAACAATCTTATGACTAATAATAGCATTTGTAGTCATGAGGACTGAGACAAAAAAGGAGCAAACAGCAAGCTTTAGGGTCAAATATTCAGCACCAAGGGGTTAGAAAAACACTGTTTTCCTCAGTTCAAATGTCATGCAAAGAAGTGCTGAGGGTTGACTGTAATTGTGGCTTGTGTCACTAATAGGTCTTTTGAGGAGGATCATCGGTCATCTGATGTGACAGGAAGGCCACCTACTACATTTTCTGTCTGGGTTTTGATATTGTTTGGAACTGCTGACAAACTATGCTGATTGAAATTCTTGTTATTTAATGTAGCACATTTTAGAATGTGCATATGAAAATTTTACTGTCAATATTATTAAATGAATCTGTGTATTATCTTTAGGGAGTCAATGAATTTACATTTTGGTGCTAATCATTCTGATGGAATGATAGTCTTACAAGTATTTTTTTCCAGTGCAACTCCCTCAGTGCTTAAGATGCTGGTCTGATGGGTGAGCTTTCACAGGCTGTAGGAATTCAGGTAAAAAAGGTGCTTTAATTCCTACCAATGTGAGAATTAGAATGCTCAAGAGAGTCTTTTGCATATGTTCATGCATCAACCAGTTGTAGTAAATAATTCTACTAAAAGAACTGGTATTCCATGCTCTAAGTTAATTCTGGCCCTATAATTACCCACTTGTGTATGACGGAGTATGGTAAACTGAGATGTGGCACACCAAGTTTTAACTTGGACTCTAATGTGTATCACGTAGCAACCAGTTTGCTGATTCCTAATTCTTCTACCTTTGGATGAAAAGGGTAGTACCACAGTAAAGTACAATTATTTTAATAAAGGCAATCTTGAGAAGTATCCCAAAGTGAAGGCATAAATCTTTTAACTCTCTGTCACAGACTCCATGAAATATGGAAGTGCAATGGACTGTTCAGAGATGCCATCTCCAGGAGTCCACTAGTCTTTGCATAATGGTCTAGAGAGTAAACACTTCAATTCCTTACCCCAAGTCCACTTTAGTATTCCCAGTTACTGGTGATGTAATAAAATCATTCCTTTTAAGGGGAGGACTGCAAAATCAAAAGTCATGTCTTTGCTTGTTCTCTCATTTTTTCAGATTCTAGAAAAAATTATTCTTTCTTTGCTGACAGTTTATGTAGCTCTGGCTCCAACACATTTTTGCTTGTTCTGAGATAAATGCAGAAAAAAGCATTGGGAGGTTGGGAACTGTCATTACAGACGCAAGTTCTGATGCATAAATAGCCTCCTGCTTCTCAGGACAACATGGATAAAATGGAGAACAGTTAACTCATTCTACCTCTCTCATTAGGGTTATTCCTGGGGAGCCATTCTCAGAAAAGGGCACTACCACCTACCCATGGGCATAAGCCCAGTACTTCAAATCATTCTTGATTCTCCTCTTTCCCTTGTTTCTCGTGTTGGAATGATCTGTAAGACCTGTCAGCTTTATCTTCAAAACAAATCCTTAAAATAGTCACCTCTTACGCCTCCACTAATCGTCCAGTACATCATCATTCCTCATTTATTTGCTGCAACAGTCTCTTAAATGTTCCTCCTGTGACCACTCTTGTATCTTCCATCTCCCCAGACCTTTCATTCTCCACCCGGCAGCCATGTAGATGCATTACAGTTATACGTTGGATCATGTCACCCCTCTTCCCCCAAATCTTTCAATGACGTTTTGGTGCTTTTCAAACACAGAAAGTTCCCCTAGGCTAGAAATTTTATGTGAATCTCCAACTCCACTATACCATGCTTGTTTTCCTTCAACCACAGAGACCTTCTTGCTGTTCCTGAAACACACCAAGCTTATTGCTCTCTAAGGACTTTGCATTTACAATGCCTTTGGTGTAGACTATTATTCTTTCAAATGTAAAAATCATTCCTAAATAAAATAGCTAAAGTGTTATTTCCTCAGAGAGGCCTTCCCTATATAAAGTGGTTCCTTCTCCCTCTATGGCACACCTCTGTTCATTCTTTATGGCACTTGCCATCTGAAAAAATTTATTTATTTGTTTTCTTATTCAATATCTGTCTTTCTACTAGAGTGTGAGCACTTTTAGATAAGGAATTTTGCCTGCTTTGTTCTTTTCTTTACTCTCAGAGTCTAAGATCATGGCTCAACTATTTGTTGAATGAATGAAGAATGGCTGGATAAATGAATGACGGATAGATGGAAACAGATGCCTGGGACTATTGTCAACAAACATAAAGGGAGCTGCTCACAGGTGGCCAGTAGGATGCAGAGTGTATTTAGGTTGTAACAGCCCCAGAACAAAGGTCAGCCCCTCAGATAGATTCCATTTCATCATCACCTCTGTTAACATTTTGGAAGCACTAGCTACCTAAATCAAGAGCTCCATGAGTCACTTGTTTCCTTGAGAATCTGGGAACTTTATGGGATAGGCTTTAGAAACTGCTTCCTTCCAGCCAGCCTGTCCAAATGCTTATGCTTTTCTTTCATAGTGGAGGGCACCCTTGGGGAAAATAGAATGTAATCCCTGGTCATGATGTTGAGGTAGGTCAAGTTTTAGGAAGTCCAGTACAGCACTAAGTTGAAAACAGATGGTCTGAATACAAAAAAGATGGAGCTACTTGCATTACAACCACAATTGTGTGGTGGTGGTCTCTGGCCCACTAATCATAAATACATGTGTTTTTAGACACGTCCAGGGAGAGCTATGTCAGGGGCTCTCATTTAAAACATGGAAGTCGGAATTTGTCATCCAAGTACATCTATGGTTAAACTCCTGGGTTGGTTGTGTTTTTCATTTGCCTTGATTTTAAGTGTTAACCTGGAGATACATCCATAATGTCTTTTTCTCCTCCCTCCTCATCAGAGCCACAGGCTCCTGGCATTTTGTTTTTATATAGGAAACCAGATTAAGTAAAACAGCTTCTTTCCATAAGATAAATCCTCCAGTGGCCAGTCTGGGGCAAGTGAGCTCCTCTTGTGCAACTACGTACTCAATAGAACACTGTTGAAATTTCTTTTAATTGTATTTTTTTTTCACAAATCCATTCCCAGAGCTTATAATACTCTTAAACGGTAAGCCAAGCAATTACAGTGGCAACTTTATTGAAACAATACCAGTGCTCCTTGAGAGAAGGATTAAACAGGGCTCACGACAGCTGTCTGGCAAGGTGCTTAGCTCACAAGAGGTTGCCCGGTGCCCAGGATCAACGGCTGAAAGAATGCTTTAGAGGGAAGGCACTGAACGTCTTACTGATGCAGGTTTCAAGTAACCTTGCTGTAAGAGTCTGTAGCTTTATTCCATAGAAGCTGTGGATTCTGTTTTAGGAGGTGCTAAACCAGTTGCCATTTAGCAAGTGTGAGCTTTGCTGGTTTCTCTTTTTCTTAGTCTGCTGCTTGAGGGAGCATCTGGCATCTAGCAAGTTCTTGGGGTAGCAAAAATAAGACTATTTCCTGTTCTAATTTCATCTTAGGCTGCACCTGGGGCAGGAGAAGACTAAGTGGGGGAAGGACAAAGGGGTTGTTCTTGGTTAAGTTCAATGTACTTCATGATATTAATTCTGGCTTTATCTTTACTACTCATGTGAACTTGGGCAAGTCACTTGAATTTCTCTGTTCTCAGACTCCTTATCTGTAAATGGGGACAATAAAAAGAAATAACTCTTAGGACTGTAGTCAGGATTAACTGAGATAACGTATGTAAAGCACACAGCAGAGTCCTGACACAAAGCAAGGACTACATGAAGGTTAGCTACTGTTATCAGAATTTTTGTTACTCTTTTCTGCCTTTTTCATGTTGTACAATTTGTTCTCAACTTTGTCAAAACCTTCCTTTCTCTACATTTGAGTCTCTCAAAGACTTGAGATGCCTTTCTGGCTCAAATGTAGAGAAAGAAAGAAATGTAGAGAAAGCAAGGCATGCCCATCAATGATAGACTGGACAGTGAAAATGTGGCACATATACACCATGGAATACTATGCAGCCATAAAAAACGATGAGTTCATGTCATTTGTAGGGATGTGGATGAACCTGGAAACCATCATTCTCAGCAAACTGACATAAGAACAGA
>CAUYLG010025644.1:0-11197 GCA_963573385.1 Cacajao melanocephalus
ATGCCTACAGGAGAAAGCAAGAAAGATCTAAAATCATTACCCTAACATCACAGTTAAAAGAACTAGAGAAGCAAGAGCAAACAAATTCAAAACCTAGCAGAAGACAAGAAATAACTAAGATCAGAGCAGAACTGAAGGAGACAGAGACACAAAAAAACTCTTCCAAAAATCCATGAATCCAGGAGCTGGTTTTTTGAAAAGACTAACAAAATAGATAGACCACTAGCCAGACTAATAAAGAAGAAAAGAGAGAAGAATCAAATAGACACAATAAAAAAGGATAAAGGGGATATCACCACTGATTCCACAGATATACAAACTACCACCAGAGAATACTAAAAAGACCTCTACACAAATAAACCAGATAATCTAGAAGAAATGGATACATTCCTGGACACATACACCCTCCCAAGACTAAACTAGAAAGAAGTTGAATCCCTGAATAGACTAATAACAAGTTCTGAAATTGAGGCAGTAATTAATAGCCTACCAACTAAAAAAAATCCCAGGACTGGATGGATTCACAGACTAATTCTACCAGAGGTACAAAGAGGAGCTGATACCATTCCTTCTGAAACTATTCCAAACAATAGAAAAATAGGGACTTCTCCCTAACTCATTTTATGATGCCAGCATCATCCTGATATGAAAACCTAACAGAGACAGAACAAAAATAGAAAATTTCAGGCCAATATCCATGATGAACATCTTTGTGAAAATCCTCAATAAAATACTGGCAAATCAAATCCAGCAGCACATTAAAGAGCTTACTGGGCCAGACACAGTGGCTCAGGCTTGTAATCCCAACACTTTGGGATACTGAGGTGGGCAGATCATGAGGTCAGGAGATCAAGGCCATCCTGGCAAACAGGGTGAAACCCCATCTCTACTAAAAATATGAAAATTAGCTGGGCATGGCAGGGCACACCTGTAGTTCCACCTATTCAGAAGGCTGATGCAGGAGAATTGCTTGAACCCGACAGGTGCAGGCTGCAGTGAGCTGAGATTGCACCACTGCACTCCAGCCTGGATGACAGAGCGATACTCTGTCTCAAATAAATAAATAAAGCTTATCAAGTCGGCTTCATCCCTGGGTACAAGGCTGGTTCAACATATGCAAATCAATAAACGTAATCCATCACATAGAGCCAATGACAAAAACCACATGATTATCTCAATAGAGGCAGAAAAGGCCTTCGATAAAATTCAGCAGCCCTTCATACTAAAAACACACAATAAACTAGGTATGGATGGAATGTATCTCAAAATAATAAGAGCTATTTATGACAAACCCATAGCCAATATCATACTGAATGGGCAAAAACTGAAAGCATTCCCTTTGGAAACTGGCTCAAGACAAGGATGTCCCCTCTTCACCATTCCTATTCAACATAGTATTAGAAGTTCTGGCCAGGGCAATCAGGCAAGAGAACGAAATAATGGGTATTCAAATAGGAAGAGACAAAGTCAAATCGTCTCTTAACACGATTTGCAGTTGACATGATTTTACATTTAGAAAACCCCATCATCTCAGCCCCAAAACTCTTTAAGTTGATAAGTAACTTCAGCAAAGTCTCAGGGTATGCAAAATCAATGTGCAAAAATAGCAAGCATTTCTGTACACCAATAGTAGACAAACAGAGAGCCAAATCATGAGTGGACTCCTATTCACAAATGCTATAAAATGCTATTAGCATTTTATTTTATACTAATAAAATATCTAGGAATACAACTTACAAGGGATGTGAAGGACCTCTTCAAGGAGAACTACAAACCACTGCTCAAGGAAATAACAGAGGACACAAACAAATGGAAAAATATTTCATGCTCATGGATAGGAAGAATCAATATCATAAGAATGGCCATACTGCCCAAAGTAATTTACAGGTTCAATGCTATTTCCATCAAGCTAACATTGGCTTCCTTCACAAGATTAGAAAAAACTACTTTAAATTTCATGTGGAACCAAAAAAGAACCCATATAGCCAATACTATCCTAAGCAAAAAGAACAGAGCTAGAAGCATCATGCTGACTTCAAACTATACTACAAGGCTACAGTAATAAAAACAGAATGGTACTGGTACCAAAATAGATATATAGATCAATGGAACCAAACAGAGGCCTCAGAAATAACACCATACATCTACAACCATCTGATCTTTGACAAACCTGACAAAAACAAGCAATGAAGAAAGGATTCCCTATTTAATAAATAGTGTTGGAAAGACTGGCTAGCCATATGCAGAAAACTGAAACTGTACCCTTTCCTTACACCTTATATAAAAATTAACTCAAGATGGATTAAAGACTTAAACATAAGACCTAAAACCATAAAAACCCTAGAAGAAAACCTAGGCAATACCATTCAGGACATAAGCATGCACAAAGACTTCATGACTGAAACACCAAAGCAATGGCAACAAAAGTCAAAATTGACAAATTAGTTCTAATTAAAGAGCTTCTGCACAGCAAAAGAAACTATCATCAGAGTGAACAGGCAACCTACAGAATGGGAGAAAATGTTTGCAATCTATCCATCTGACACAGGACTAATATCTAGAATCTACAAGGAACTTAAACAAATAACAAGAAAAAAAAAAACCCCATCAAGAAGTGGGCAAAGGACTTGAACAAACGCTTCTCAAAAGAAGACATTTATGTGGTCAAAAAACATATGAAAAACAGCTCATTATTACTGGTCATTAGAGAAATGCAAATCAAAACCATAATGAGATACCATCTCAGGCCAGTTAGAATGGTGATCATTAAACAGTCAGAAAACAACAGATGCTGGAGAGGATGTGGAGAAATGGGAATGCTTTACACTGTTGGTGGGAGTGTAAATTAGTTCAACTAGTGTGGAATACAGTGTGGAGATTCCTCAAGGATCTAGAACTAGAAATACCATTTTACAGCAATACATTACTGGGTATATACCCAATGAATTATAAATCATTCTATTATAAAGACACATGCACACATACGTTTACTGCAGCACTATTTACAATAGCAAAGACTTGGAACCAACCCAAACATCCATCAATGATAGACTGGATAAAGAAAACGTGGCACATATACACCATGGAATGTTATGCGGTCATAAAAAAAACATGATCTCATGTCCTTTGCAGGGACATGGATGAAGCTGGAAGCCATCATTCTCAGCAAACTAACACAGGAACAGAAAACCAAACACCGCATGTTCTCACTCATAAGTGGGAATTGAACAATGAGAACATATGGATACAGGTAGGGGAACCTCACACACCAGGGTCTGTTGGAGGGTGGGTGGCAAGGGGAGGGATAGCCTCAGGAGAAATACCTAATGTAGAAAATGAGTTGATAGGTGCAGCAAACCACCATGGCACAGGAATACCTATGTAACAAACCTGCACATTCTGCACATGTATCCCAGAACTTAAAGTAGAATAGAAAACAAAACAAAACAAAAAATTTAAGGCTAGGGAGGCATTACAGTAACTACTTTCTGGTAATAAATATGTGTTTTTTATATATATAAAAAATAAGAGTTTTATGTAGTAAGAGCTAAATAAGCTAATTCTCACCCACACATTATATACTATACTTATCTGTCAAAGAAATTCTCATCCCTTCAGAACTAGCTATAATGATACTCTAATAATATACAAATGTGGCAAGGTTAATTACTTCTCTTGGGAAATACTTGCATTTTAATAATGGCCTTGCATGCTGTTTTAACCTAAAGGCTTAACTCTGATAGTGGGAATTTCAGACATGGTAAGGAGTTAATCTACTTGACTGCTTGCCTCCCTGCACCTGTGGCCCTCTAAGCTTTTCAGTTTGGACCATTTAACCTTGATGTGTGGATTCAGCCCCGGGCCAGGGCCTGGCACTATTTCTCTCTCTCACTAGAAAGGATTACATAACCCTAGCACAGTCACTTGGTGACTCAGTCCCAACACAACTTCAAAAATAGTTTATGCAGTCTTTTCCTGTGATTCTTATAGGTTCCAATGGCTGAGTCCGCATCTTGGTTCCTGAACCTGCACCAGTTTCTTCTAAACCAGTGCCTTGCTATCCCACTGGTCCCCACCTCCTATAATTCAGAGACTTCCTGCTGACCCTCAGCCTGCAATTTCTTATTTTACAAGCTTCTTACACAGATTAAACAAAGCCAGAGTCTTCCCACCTGCTGGGACACTCACCCTTTGCCTCCCACAGAACCTCTCTGATACCCACTGTCCACCCATCTGGACCACCACCTGTTGCCAGCTGATGGTACCTTCTATGTCCCTACCGATGTGTTGGCCTCAGTGAACCACATTCTGTTGGTCCTGGCACCAACCACACTATAGCTCAGCAGCAGAAAGGGGAGAGGCATTTTGTAGAGTTGTGAAATCACTGGTACAGAAGCTAGGCTTAGCTGATATCCCATAAATAGTTCCTCCAAGCTTCAAAGCATAAGGCATTTCTTCAGGTACTGGAGTCATCACAACTCTCCCTCCATAAAATCTCAACACCATCATGCCAGTGGCAGGAAACAGAGGCAACTATAAACAGAAGCGGGGGTCCATATCTGTGGGTTTCTGCCTCCCTTGAGGCTTTATGATGATGATACTGAGGATCTGTAAATATGTTTTCATGTTTTCAAAAATTCCTGAAACGTTTTCTATTGCCCTAGAATTGGTGGCCAGGTATCTTTACTTTCTAACAGTGCTATCTACAGTTGGACCATGCACTGCACCCAGAGCACGCTAAGAGCTAAAAAACATCCATACTACTCCCAAGCTTCACACCAGTCCAGTTTATACAAGAAGGCTAGAAGTTGGGAAAGCTCGTGTGATGTGACCTATTGCAGGGAGTTCTGTGTTCCCTCTCTTTACCAGCGGGAATGACAGGCACTTTCTTCTCACATGTAATATTTAGTGTAACATTAGCTGCTGTAACCAGTGAACCCAAAACTCCATTATGGCTCAAACACAATAGTTTATATCTCACTTAACAGTTCAAAGCAGATGTTTTAGTTCCACCAAGGGCTTTCCTCTGCAAGTGATTCAGGGATTCTGAGTTTTTTTTCATCATGTAGTTTTGCCATCAGTTCCTGGGTCCTCATCATCCAGCTGTTGGAAGTGGCAAGAGTGTGTGGAGTAAGCACATCTGCCTCCTAAATGCTTTGACCTGAAGTGTCCCACTTCACTTCTGCTTACAACCCATTGGTGAGAACCAATCATGCGGGCACACCTGGAGTCAAAGGGTCTGGGAATTGTAGGCCCTGATTGGAAACCTCTTTCTAAGAGACATGGGGAGGAGGGAGAGCACAAATCCTAGTGGATATCTACCTACAACTACCACATTACCTAGTAATATCAAGCGATGGAGAGAAGCCTTCACGGGCATCACTTGTAGAGACTGAAGGTCCCTGCAAGAAGTGGAGGCTACCACTCCACCTCTGGATGGATACTTATAGAGCCACACAATCTCAATCTTGTTCTGAAATCGCAGAGAGTGGTAACAGAATTGTTAGAATATCTAGACATATGTCCACTGACGGGGCAGAAGAGATGCTTCTGAACCAAGAGACTAGTGCTTGCTTTTTTGTCTGGATATTTCTAAAGAAGAGCTAGCAAAGTGAGAAATATCAATAATATATTATACCATGTAAGAAAATGATGGCTGGAACAGCCTCATCCCAGTCCTCCATGACTCTCAGAAAGTGCGGAACATACCTCAATGATTTTGATAGCATCATGCAAAGGAGCATAGAAGCTGTAGCAGGAGAGAGGAGATGTAAGGTTGTCAGGGCAGCCACAAACCAGGTGAGGTCATACCCTATCGGGAGAGGAGGGTAAAAACCTGGATTGCTAGCCGGGCTGAAAAAGGGATCCAATTGTCTTTCTCTGAGGGGACCTCAGTACCAAGGGTGGTGGCAGGATGGGAAACAGAATTTGACACCACCCTCGAGGAAACCTTGAAGACTACCTATGTAAAACTACCCCATCAATTATCCCATCTGTTTGAGACACCAGCATCAAACAGAACCAGATCAAAACAAAGCTTGGCCAGAGACATCTCCCTGGCCACACATATGTGGCCAGTTATGTAAGATGACCCCTGCCTGCACCATCTCTCCTTTCTGACTCCTAGCGCCCCAGAGGATGGAGACGTAGAAGAGGAGAGATAAGGGTGTGTGCATCTTCATCCTCCTCTGCTTCCAACATCCAAAGGTCACTGCTCAGGTCTGTGCTGCAAGGATAGGGTGGGGGATGAGTTTTAATAGACTTAGAAATTAAATTGGACTCATAATTAAACAAAAGCAACAAGAAAGTTGTGGAATATGCTGTTAAGAAACAGGAAATAGGGGACTTATCAGAGCATGGCATAAAATGGTAATTGGGAAAAATAAAACTGTTATACTCCACTGAGTTTAATCTCCTCAATGCATTATTAAACCTATTTCTGAGCCATTACCTGCAGGTATTTTCCTGATTAAGAACTAACTTTCTAATTTCAGGGGTAGAGTTAAATTCAGGCTGTTTTTTCTTTAAAGTGTGGGCATTCATTTAGGGAAGATGGTCTGGTAAGCATAGGTAAAACCCAACCAAGCTTTAATTCTGCCTTCCAATCTCCCTTGTTTCAAAAGGGCCCAAAAAGAAGATGCAGCTCCCAGCCAAGAGAAGAATAAAGTTTCTTCTCATTCCAAGCAGGACTTCACGCTCACAGATGGTAAAGAGGAAATGGAGCGGTTCCAACTGTGACTTTTTAAGAAAACTAGGTATCCTTCCTCTCATTAGGGGAAAAGAGAACACGGGCATAGGTTTCAGAAGGTGCACCACAGCTGCACGGACTAATGCATCCCATTACCTTAGGCTGTCCTGGAGAGAGTGGTTATAGATCTGAATCTTAACAAGAAGGCAAGGCCACTTATTCACTGATTTATTATCTATTTGGCAGATACTGAACATCACAGCATGTCAGGCATTCTCTGCTTCACTGTTGGGATACGTCAGTGAACAAACAGAAAATTCCACCCCAGTAGAGCTCACATTGTAGTGGGGGAGAGAAAGTGTCAACAATGGACACGTCATGTGTGCTTTTAGTGAAGTGAGGGAGCAGGCCATGCAGTTATCTCGGGGAAGAGCATTCCAGACAGAGGCTCTGAGGCAGGAGCTTGCCTGGATTTTCTGAGGAACAATGAGGATCCCAGGGTGACCAGAGCAGATTTTGAGTGGAAGGATATGCAGCAGGAAATGTGGTCAGAGAAGTAAGTTGGGCTCATCTTGAGGACTCTGGCTTGTGCTCTGAGTGAAACTGAGAGCCATGAGAGGATTTTGAGCAAAGGAGTAGCATAATCTGAGTTACATTTAGAGAGGATTTGGGGCCGGGTCTACTGGCTTAATCCCAGCATTTGGGATGCTGAGGTGGGCAGATCACCAGAAGTCAGGAGTTCAAGATTAGCCTGGACAACATGATGAAACCCCATCTCTACTAAAAATACATAAGTTAGCCAGGTGTGGTGGTGCACACCTGTAATTGCAGCTACTCAGAAGACTGAGGCAGGAGAATCACTTGAACCTGGGAGGCAGAGGTTGCAGTGAGCCAAGATCGTGCCAATGCACTTCAGCCTGGGCAACAGAGCAAGACATTGTCTCAAAAAAAAAATTAAAATTAAAAAATAAATTTAAAATTGAAAGACCTGGCTTGGCATGGTGGCTCACATCTGTAATACCAGCACTATGGGAGACCAAAGCATGTGGATCACTTGAACCCAGGAGTTGGAGATCATTCTGCATAACATAACAAAATCCCATCTCTACAAAAAACAAACAAACAAACAAACAAAAAACAGCTGGCCAGGCATAGTGGCACTTCCCCATAGTCCCAGCTACTTGAGTGGCTAAGGTAGGAGGATCACCCAAGCCCAGAATGTCAAAGCTTCAGTGAGCCGTGATCACAACACTGCACTCCAGCCTGGGTGACAGAGTGAGTCTCTGTCTAAGAAAAAAAAATTCTCACTACGTAAAAAAGTTGAACAGAAATTCTAGGGAAGGCAAGGGCAAATGTGAGGAAACTCAGTGGGAGGCTGTAGAAATTATTCAGCTAAGAGATTACGGAAACTTAGGCTGGAATCATGAGAAATTGCCAGATATGCATTTTTTTAATGTAGAGCCAGTGCAGTTTTCTAATGGACTGGATATGGGGTTTGAGAGAAAGACAGGTATCATGAGGTATACGATTTTTTAGTCTGAGCAACTGGAATATGACGTGGTCATAATGTGGGTAGGGTTGACTACAAAGAAGCAGGCTTTAGAAAGTATATCAGGAGGTCAGTTTTTATCATGTTAAATTTCAGACACCCGGGAAAGGATGTCGAGTTAGTAGCTGGATATGTGAGTAGCACTTAGGAGAAAGGTTCAGGCTGGAGATAAAAATTGGGAACTCATAAGCATAGGGATGGTTTTTAAAGCCCTGAGACAAAATTAGATTACCAGGGTTGAGGGTGGAGAGTCAGTGTAGACAGAAAGGAAAATCAAGAACTGTTCAATGGGACGCTGAAATATTAAGAGGTTAGGAAAAAGAAGAGAAATCAACAAAGGAGATGGAGAAGGGATTAGTAAAGTGTAAGAATTCAGTGGTTTGCTGGTAATTTTATAACAATCAGTTCATCAGAAAAAAAAATCCTGATATGTAGAGATTACAACTTTCCACGGTGTAAATAATCCAACTGTTGCCAATGTTAAGTTACCAGTGTGGAATCAACTACTCATGAATTTCTTAAAACTTTAACAATCATCAGCCCTCATGAGCCGTATTAACTAGCTTCACCACACCACTTTTATGACTAGTACGAAGAACTATACACCACAAAATTTTAAATCCTAGTTTAAATGAATAGTTTTCTTACAATGTATTTTAAAATGACAAAATCAACACAAGGAGAAATAAAAATACTTGTATAAGCCAATTACCATTCAAGAAGTTATCATTGCAATCAAAGTTCCCTCTTTCCTCCAAAAAGAATCACACCCAGATGATTTTATATCACGAGTTCTATCAAACTTTGAAGAACAGATAATTACTCTCTGATATAAGTTGTTTAAGAAGTAAAAAGGAAAAGCTGTCTGACTGGCTTTATTAGAATTGTATAGTCTTGGTCATAAAACTAGAAAAGGACACCATAAGATCTGAAAATTTACAGACCAATTTCACTTTTGAACAAAAATACAAAAGCCAAAAAAAAAATGCTAACTGTCTTACTTTGAGATCCCTCAAAGCAGATCCTATGATAAGGATTCATGGGCAATGATTTTATTTAGAAGGTGACACAAAGAAACACCAGTGAGTGAGTGAAGAGTGAGAGAGTGAAAGGAAGGAAGCGAATGCATTTTCAAACAAGTTACCACTGTGTGTAACCTGAGTTAAATCTATTAAGTTAAACTGAAATCTGGTATAGAACACATGCTTCAGTGTTATTCCTCCTGAAGGACATGGAAACTGGGTCCTTTATTCTCCCAATATATCAGTCATTCATTGATGGCTACTCCTGAGATAGAAGAAGTGTTATTTGTCTGGTACTTACAGCCTAACATGCACACAAGCAGGGGAGACCCAGTGATCAGAAAAAACTCTTGAGGCCAAGAATCACATGCTGTTAGTTAGCTTGTCATGCACAGAAATGGTCCACACCAAGTCAGCATGAGCAGGACACAAAAGCACCTACTACTTTAGTTAACTAAATAGCATATTAAACAGAATGTTATAATGCTCAAGTAAGATTTGGAGACAGCAAGCCACCATGGCATGTATGTATCTATACAACAATCCTGCAGGATGCAGGATGGGCACATGTACCCCAGAGCCCAAATACAATTTAAAAAAAAATCCATAATTGTGTAATGTGTTTATACCACATTATAGCACTACATGTAAGAACCCACATAATTATCTCAGCAGACATCAAAAAAGCATTTAATAAATTCAACACCTAATAATGATTTTTTTAAGTTTTTAGGAAAAGAAGAGAGAACTTAACTTGCTTTTGGAACAGCTTACATGCATAGATATCTTCTTTGACAACATGTGAGCAACTTCATATGATAGTGTCAAGAGGCTATCCATCATTGCCCTGATCCTCAGTGTCAAGAAAACTTATAAGACTGCTGACCTTCCTTCTAAAGACTGTCTGTGATTAAAATGATGTACTCTTAAGCTAAGCAAAAGAATTAGAAACCTCAAGAGGTCCAAGATGGCCGACTAACAACAGCTCAGGATTGTAGCTCCCAGTGAAAGCGCAGAGAGCGAGTGGACGCTGCACTTTCAGAGGAACTTTTGTTGCCCACAGACCAAGAGATTACCAGCTGAGGAGCCACACGGGTCACCAGCGCGACTTTTTTGGCCAGCGCGGCTGTTTTGCCGGCGCCCCAGCATGGCACTTTTTGGTGTGGAGTATACGGAATGGGGTGCCCTTTCAGTCAGGCTCGGCTGGTCCCATCCTCACAAGGAGAACAGCAATTGGAAACGCTGAGGACTGAGAGTTTCACAGCAAGCACAGCCGAACTGGGAAGGTCCAGCTCTGTGGGGAAGGGGCATCCACCAAAGGAAAACTAAGAACCAGAAAAAACTTCATCACCAGGCAGAGAGAGATCCAAGATGGCAATTAACAACAGCTTAGGACTGTAGCTCCCAATGAAAGTGCAGCGAGCATGTGGACACCGCAATTTCAGACGAATTTCTGTTGCCCACAAACTGGGAGCTACCCAACGGAGGAGCCATTCAGGTCACCAGCGCAACTCTTTTGGCTGGCGCAGCTGTTTTGCCGGCACCCCAGCACGGCGCGGCGCTTCTCAGTGTGGAATATACACGACTGGGTGCCCTTTGAGTCGGGCTAGGCTGGTCCCATCCCCACAAGAACAGCAATTGGAACCGCTGAGGACTGAGAGTTTCACAGTAAGCACAGCTGAACCTGGGAAAGCCTAGCTCTGCAGGGAAAGGGCGTCTGCCGAAGGAAAACTAAGAAACAGAAAAAACTTCATCACCAATAAGCCAGACGTCCACTCAGACCCAATCTGAAAGTCAGCAATCACAAAGACAACAGGTGGATAAATCCACAAAAATGGGAAGAAACCAGTGCAAAAAGGCTGAGAACACCCGAAATCAGAATGCCTCTCCTCCTACAGGGGATCGCAGCTCCTCATCAGCAAGAGAACAAGGCATGAC
>CAUYLG010025645.1:0-20009 GCA_963573385.1 Cacajao melanocephalus
TCTCTCTGCCTGGTGATGAAGTTTTTTCTGTTTCTTAGTTTTCCTTTGGCGGACGCCCCTTCCCCACAGAGCTGGACCTTCCTGGTTCAGCTGTGCTTACTGTGAAACTCTCAGTCCTCAGCGCTTCCAATTGCTGTTCTCCTTGTGGGGGTGGGACCAGCCGACCCGGACTCAAAGGGCACCCCGTCCGGTATACTCCGCGCCGAGAAGCGCCGTGCCGGGACGCCGGCAAAACAGCCCTGCCGGCCAAAAAAGTCGCGCTGGCAACCCGTGTGGCTCCTCCGCCGGGAATCTCCCAGTCTGTGAGCAACAAAAATTCGTCTGAAAGTGCGGCGTCCACCAGCTCTCTGCGCTTTCTCTGGGACCTTCAATCCTGAGCTGTTGCTAATCAGCCATCTTGGATCTCTCCAGGTTAGCCATATTTTTAAAAGCAATAGAAGAGTTTGAAAATGCAGTTGAGAAAATATTTCAGAAAGTGAGCAAAAACAAAAACAAAAAGATTATGAGAGATAGGTTAGAGGATCAATCCAGAAGACTCAATTAGTAGGAACTCCAGAGAGATTGAAGAGAATAAAGAAGAAAAATTATCAGACAACCTTCCAGAACTGAAAAACATGTTTCTAGGTTGAAAGAGCTTGTCAAAATGCCCAGAAGAATTAATTAATTAATTAAAAAACTAATTAAGATAGATGATAGTAAAATGTTATTACTTCAGAGATAAAGAGAAGACTCTTAAAAACTCAGGGGAATAATCTGTGCATAATTAGAATCTGCAATCAGAATCATATGAGACTATTGAAGAGTCACACCAGAAGCTACAAGACTATGGAACGATGCCTTCCAAATCCAGAGGAAAACTTATTCCCAGCTATTATTGTACACTATTCAAATTATAAACAGGTATAAAAGTAGAATAAGAATAGCATTATCCCTGACTCAAATATTCATCCATTTATACTCTTAGAATGATATGGAAGATATATTTTAGCAAAATAAAGGCTAAATGAAGAATAAGTAAGACAGGGATCCAGCAAACAGCAAATCCAACACAGGGAAGAGAAAAAGGAATGTTCCAAATCAACCAAACCAAATTAGAGCAGTAGAATCAGGGTCTCAAGGAAGGAGGTACCGGGGGAAATATATTTAACTGTAGATTATCAGATGTATTTAAGCACTTGAATAACAATATTGACAGATATTTGTCCTATCTGTTAAACAGATTTACTTGAATATTTGGAACATAGTTTCACAAATAAATGTAAAATGAGGCCAGTATTAATTCTAGAAAAAAATTAAATATTGTACTCCAAAGGAGTTATAACTATGGCATACCTTTCAGCTCAGCAGCAAATACATGTATATCATAGTATAAATACTGACTTTGCTTTGAATAAACTTTTACCTTTGGAAGAATTTTAGATTTATAGAACAGTTGTCAATACAGTACAGAGAGTTCCTGTATACCCTTCACCCAGCTTCCCTGCATTTTAATATCTTCCATAACCATGTGACATTTGTCAATACAGTACTATGTAACACTAGAGACCATTTTAATTTCACCAGTTTTTCTATTCCAGAATTTAGTGCGTAAGTCCACATTGCATTTAGAAACATTGACTTGTAATGTAACCAAAAATTGCACTTCAACCACATTAGGGGGATTAAGAAGAGAATGAGGGGGCTGTCTAAAAGAGGCAAAATCTTTGTCTTCTTAATAGGATACCATGGCAGATCTCATCTAAGCCTCAAAAGTCAAAAAAATGGTCAGGTATTACAAAAGAAAGGGCTGAAACATTGAAAGTAGTTGCTTCTAACACCTGAGAATAGGCCCTGAGGGGGGCTTGAGAGAAAGGGACTGCTGTTATTTTGTCACAAATCATTTAGTACTTTGTCGCTTTTAGCTATACGCAGATATTATTTTTATAAAAGTAAAAGTAAATTCAAGCATATAATAAGCCAAATAAAACTAATATTCATAAAATTGGCAGATTAGAAAAGAGGTTCTAATAGATCAAAAGGCAAAGTTTATGAACAAACCATTTTTTGAGAAAATAACATAATAAAATATTTGTCTGAAAATAAATTCAATCTCTCTAATAATCCAACAAAGGCAAACTTTAAAATAGCAGGCTAACATTTTGCCAATCAAGTTATAAAAGTATAATAAAAATAATAATATTCAATATTGACTTTTTTGTGATAAGGCAAGCACTATACAGTGATATTGAAATTGGAAACGTGTACTATAGTATACTTTTTTTTTTTTATAAAATAATGGATAGAAATGTGTACCAAGAATCTAAAACATTTTCATGCTTTTTGACCTAGTTGAAATTACTTTTTGGGATTCTTACCTTTGGGAATATCTGTTAAGGAAATAACCCAAAATATACAGAGAAACATTTATTTTTAAAAATTTTATCATTGAAAAGTGATATTTAAGAAGTACATCTACTAACATTAGAAAATGCTAATATTATGATATTAAGATTTAGAAAAAATATAGATTTGTGTATATAGAGTGCTATCAACTATGCAAAAGAAATCCTGTAGATAAAACATTCAAGGAAATTCATCAATATTGAAGTTAATGGTTATTATCATGAAGTGGTGAGATTGGGGTGATTTTGATTTTATCCTCCTTTATACATACTGAACTCTCTATATTATTTCATAATAGGAATGTATTGCACTTACTATCCAGAAAAACCTTAACTGTTATTTAAAGGATGTGTGGTACATGCACCTGACACAAGGCAGGAATTGCCATTTTGGAAATGTGTCTTTGACTCCACTTTTGCTCTGGTGTCCCAGTTTCCATCCTGTTCCCTTCCTAGCACTCTGTCTCTAGCCTCTGGTGTATTGATTTCAAATGGTTTCTTTAATTTTTTAAATTCACCAAACCGTTATTTAGTACCTACTTGGTCTAATCCTTACAGGTGTCATGTACTAGGCAACTTGATACAAAGCAGAAGCAAGCATGATCTCGTCAATCAAGCAGCTTTGGGTCTCATGGGAGATACAGATACAAAATTAATGCACAAGGTAATAAATACTACTAAGCTGAACCATATGAAATTGCCATTTTGTAGGTCAAAAAGAGTAAATCACTGGCAATTTCTTATAGTTATAAATGCTGTGAATGGAGAGAGGTCGGGCAAGTGGCTTTATACCTTCCAGCGGTATTAGCTTTGTAATAGGAAGTTTCTTGTAGTGGAATATCAAGCACTGGGATAGTTCTAAGTAACATGAAATGATAAGAGGCTAGTGAGAAGAGCCTTTGATTTTCCTAGGCTGTTATTTGTGAGGGACAAACGACTGAGTTAAGTTGCTGAAAATTATAGTAAGCTTTCTTAGAGCCAGTTGAGAGTCATTTGCAGGGAGATAATGGAAACCAGGAGAGCAGGTGTGCTTGGAAAGGAGATGCCAAGAAAGAGAAGTGAATGCTTTATGCAGTGGGTGAAGAGAGCCAGAGGAAGCCAGAAAGAGAAACAAAACAGTACAGATTCTGCAGAATCAACGGAGAAAAGAGCTCCAAGGATGCAGTGTGCAGGAGTATTACAGAATGGATAGAGATGTGGACAATTAACAAAGGCTGTTGGGTTTGTCCATAGGAGGGCATCGGTAACCTGAGGGTATGTTTTCTGGAGTGGTCAGAGCAGAAACCCGATTGTGAAGGGCAGGAGCAAGGCAGTGTGCACAGTGGTTTTAACAGCCATGGGTCCTGGGGTCAAACGGTCCAGGTTTACTTTCTCGTTCCACAGCTAAGAAGATATGTGACTTTAGGCATATTACCATCTCCATGCTTCCCTATCCTCATGTACAAAATGAAGATGACAATAGCCCCTTTTGTGATCGATCGCACTAATGGATACAATTCATCACAATTCCTCATATCCACCTCTTTTGTCATGTAACCTTGCAGTACCCTTTCACTCTGACTCTGGGCTCAGCCTGTTGACTTTTTTTTGACCAATAGAATGAGGTAGAAGTGACACCAAGCCAGTTCTGACCATGAGAAGCCTTCTGTGCTTCTTTTTGCTTGCTCTCTTGCCCCTCTGCCATCACCTGGAGAATGTACTCAGATGAGCCTGCTGAAAGAAAAGACGCAAATTAGGGTAAAATTCAGTCTCCCAGGTAGTCTCAGCTGGGGCCAGACTTGATCAGCTGACACCCAGTATATGAGTGAGCCAGTTCCAATCGGCAGAGCCACCCAGCTGACTCCAGATACATGAGCAATAAATGTCTATTATTGAATGCACTGAGACTTTGTTGTTGCTTGCCAGGCAGCAATACTGTGAAAACAGATAACCAAAATACAGGGTTGTTGCAGGATTAAGTGAGATAGCATATGTAGACTACTTTGAACAGTACCTAACACGTAGTAACTGCTTAAACATGTGCGACTCATTATATCATTTTCAGAGTTACTGATTGTTTTCCTGGGGCCACCCAGGGACAGCTGAAATACAAAGATAGCCTGTATAGGCTAATCATTTGGTGTTTCTCCAAATTGATATTTTTTCTATCTTTCTCATTGTTTATTTAGTGAGGGAGGAAGAAAACTGGATTCCTTTGAATAATTTTTGGAGCCAAAACTGATTTACTTAGTAAGCCATTTTTACTAAGTGAAACAGAGCTGATGTTCCAGAAAATAGAATGGCAAATTATCTGCCACATTTCAGAATTACACTTCTTCTTTAGTGTTCTTTTGTGGTTTCCAAACAAGAAAATTTCTGTGGCAGTATATTAAAGAGCATAAAACTCAGAAAATAAAACAAACCTCTCATTTCCAGTAAATGACACTGTACCATGCATTATTCAGTTTTGGGATTTCAGCTGAATGGGACTTCTGACTCTTAGCTGACTGACTACATGTTGAATCATAAAAATACTTGACAAAAGTAGGATGCACTCATCAGGATGTGTTCCTTCTTCTTTTTATTATTATTCCCACATAAAATCAAGGTCTGGCTCTGTAGAAGCAACATTTTTTTTTTTATCAGTTTATTGCACTGGAGGTTTAGTATGCCTTAGATAAAGCAAAACTCATGGACACCATTACAACTAGCCCATACCTTGCTTGGCTTTTAGGATGTCTGCATAATCAGATTACCCTTTTGTAAATGTGTCTGCAATTGCTGGCATAAAGAATCAGGTGGAACAATTTGGCATCTGATATAAGCATCTTGTTTTATAGTTGTAAAAGATTACCTGATCTAGAATAAAAAATGTAAAAAATAAGCTCTATCAAACCAAAGGTTTAGAACCCTCTAAATCCAGCCCCAGGTTTTTGTCCCTGCCTTTTCTTCCATGATTTATTGAAGCAAAGCATAACGGGCTATTAACTATTCCCTGAGAAATAAACATCAACCACAAGAGCACACTAAAGTTCAGGAGTTTACGCCCCAGACAGGTTCAGGCTGATTATCCAACAAGCTTCCCTCCCTTTCCACTATCCTCACAATGCTGAGAGCCCTACTGGCCAGGAGTCTTCTGAATCTTAGCTGACTATGGTTTGCATGTTGAGTCATAAAAATGCTTGACAGAAATAGAATGCACTCTCCAGGAGGTTTTCCTCCTCTTCTTCCTTCTCTTCCTACTCCTCGTCCTCTACTTCCTCCTACTCCACCTTCTTGCATGAAATCAAGGTCTAGCTCTGCAAAATCAATCTGTAGTTTTTTCAGTTTATTGCAGTGAAGTTTTAGTATTCCTTAAGTTAAACAAGAGCTCTGGATACTTTTACAGTTAACCCACTTCTTGTTTGGTTTTTGGGCCAAACGAATCATTTGTACTTGTCCAAGTGTAAGGAGTAGCATCTCATCAGTAAGTCCCTCATCCTATTTCACTGGGTTCAAATTCCAGCTCTATCATGTACTAGCTGTGTGATCTTGGGAAAATTGCTTAACCTCACTATGCATCTGCTTTCTCATCAGTGAAATGAGGATGATACTGCATAATACTTTATGGCTTTGAGAAAAATTCAAATCAGTAATTCGTGTAATGGAGTAGTCCAGTTTCTGCTAATAGTCAGTGCCCATTTTTTTATTCAACAAATATTTATTCAACATACTATGTAACAGAAACTGTTGTGGAATTTAACAAAACAAATCAAGAATGACTTAGGTCTTACATTCTAGCAAGGGAGGCAGACAAGCAACCATAAATCAACTAAATGGGTAAATTTCAGAGTACGTTCCACAATGATAAATGATATGAAACAAAAGGAAAAGTAATGCAGGGTGAGAGGGATGGGAGAGGTGAGCGAAGTGTGGGGGAAATTACTGTATAAATAGAATAGGAAAACCTTATTAAGGTGGAATTGGGGCAAAAACTCAAGGGAGGTGAGGAAGTGAGCTGAGCAGGTATCCAGTGGAAGAGCATTTTGAGCTTGAGCCAAGCCCAAGTGTGAGGGGCCAGAGGATTGGAAGGAGCCAGCAAAGAGTGGCAGAAGATGAAGTCAATGTGATAATAGGTTTCAATCAGGTGGGGCCCTGAAAGCTACTCTAAGAGCTTTAGTTTTCACTCTGAGTGATATATAGAAAGACTGAAGGACTTTGGGCAAAGGAGTGGCATAATCTGACTGACATTTTAAGGGACTCAGTCTGGCTCTCTGTTGAAAATAGATTGTGCTGGAGAAAAGCAAAACTCAAAAAGACCTGTTACTACTGTTGTACCTTAGGTGATGGATGACAGAAGCTCAGGTTGGAGTCTGGGGGTAGGAGTAGGGAGAATAAAAGAAGCATAGCCTTGGAGATGGTGAGAAGTGGTCAAATTTGAGATGTGCTTTAAAGGCAAACCTAATTAAATGCTCTGAGAAATTTGATGTGGAATGTGAAAGAATCAAGGCATTAAGACTGAGCAACTGAAAAGATAGAGTTGCCATCTACTAGAATGAGGAAGGTTGTGTACAGGAAAAAGCAACAATTCAGTCTTGTTACTTAAGAAGCTTTCGCTACTTTTGTTATTATCACATTCTGCCTCATACTGTTATAAACGTATGTACCTGGGGTGGCTGGCAAGATGGCCAAATAGGAACAGCTCTGGTCTGCATCTCCCAGCGAGATCAATGCAGAAAGTGGGTGATTTCTGCATTTTCAACTGAGGTACCCAGCTTATCTCATTGGAACTGGTTAGACAGTGGGTGCATTCCATGGAGGGCAAACCAAAGCAGGGTGGGGCATCACCTCACCTGGGAAGTGCAAGGGGTTGGGGAATTCCCTCCCCTAGCCAAGGGAAGCCGCGAAGGACTGTGCCATGAGAAACAATGCAATCAGGCTAGATACTAAGTTTTTCCCACAGTCTTCACAACCTGCAGACCAGGAGATTCCTTTGGGTGCCTGCACCACCAGGTCCCTGGGTTTCAGGCACAAAACTGGGCAGCCATTTGGGCAGACACTGAGCTAGCTACAGTTTTTTTTTCCATACCCCAGTGGCACCTGGAATATCAGCAACACAGAACCGTTTACTCCACTGGAAAGAAAGCTGAAGCCAGGGATCCAAGTGGTCTAGCTCAGCGTGTCCCACCCCCATGGAGCCCAGCAAGCTAAGATCCACTGACTTGAAATTCTTGCTCCAGCACAGCAGTGTGAAGTTGACCTGTGATGCTCAAGGTTGGTGCAGGGAGGGACATCCACCATTACTGAGGCTTGAGTAGGCAGTTTTCCCTTCACAGTATAAACAAAGCCACAGAAAAGTTCAAACCACATCTCAGCAGAGCTGCTGTAGTCAGACTGCCTCTCTAGATTCCTCCTCTCTGGGAAGGGCATCTCTGAAAGAAAGGCAGCAGCCCCAGTCAGGGGCTTATAGATAAAACTCCCATCTCCCTGGGACAGAGCAACTGGGGGAAGGGTGGCTGTGGGTACAACTTCAACAGGCTTAAACATTTCTGCCTGCCAGCTCTAAAGAGAGCAGCGGATCTCCCAGCACAGAGCTTGAGCTCTGCTAAGGAACAGACTGCCTCCTCAAGTGGGTCCCTGAGCCCCATACCTCCTGACTGGGAGACACCTCCCAACAGGGGTCGACAATTACCTTATACAGAAAAGCTCAGGCTGGCATCTGGCAGATGCCCCTCTGGGACGAAGCTTCCAGAGGAAGGAACAGGCAACAATCTTTGCTGTTCTGCAGCCTCTGCTAGTGATACCCAGACAAATAGGGTCTGGAGTGGACCTCCAGCAAACTCCAGCAGACCTGCAGCAGAGGGGCATGACTGTTAGAAGGAAAAATAACAAACAGAAAGGAACAGCATCAACATCAACAAAAAGGATGTCCACACAGGAACCCCATCTGAAGGTCACCAGCATCAATGACCCAAAGTAGATAAATCCACAAAGATGAGGAAAAACCATGACAAAAAGGCAGAAAATTTCAGAAACCAAAACACCTCTTCTCCTACAAAGGATCAGAACTGCTCACCAGCAAGGGAACAAAATTGGATGGATAATGAGTTTGATGAACTGACAGAAGTAGATTTCAGAAAGTGGGTAATAACAAACTCCTCTAATCTAAAGGAGCATGTTCTAACCCAATGCAAGGAAGCTAAGAACCTTGATAAAAGGTTAGAGGAATTGCTAACCAGAATAACCTGATTAGTCAAGAAGAACATAAATGACCTGATGGAGCTGACAAATACAGCACAAGAACTTCATGAAGTATACACAAGTATCCACAGCCAAATCAATCAAGTGGAAGAAAGGATATCAGAGATTGAAGATCAACTTAATGAAACAAAGCATGAAGACAGGATTAGAGAAAAAAGAATGAAAAGGAATGAGCAAAGCCTCTAGGAAATGTGGGACTATGTGAAAAGACCAAACCTATGTTTGATTTGTGTATCTGAAAGTGATGGGGAGAATGGAACCAAGTTGGAAAACACTCTTCAGGATATTATCCAGGAGAACTTCCCAAGTCTAGCAAGACAGAACAACATTCAAATTCAGGAAATACAGAGAACACCACAAAGATACTCCTCAAGAATAACAACCACAAAACACATAATCGTCAGATTCATCAAGGTTGAAATAAGGGAAAAAATGTTAAAGGTAGCCAGAGAGAAAGGTCAGGTTACCCACAAAGGGAAGCCCATAAGACTAACAGAGAATCTCTTGGCAGAAACCCTACAAGCTAGTAGATAATGGGGACCAATATTTGACATTGTTAAAGGAAAGAATTTTCAACCCAGAATTTCATATCCATCCAAACTAAGCTTCATAAGAAAAGGAGAAATAAAATCCTTTACAGATAAGCAAATGCTGAGAGATTTTGTCACCACCAGTCCTGCCTTACAAGAGCTTCTGAAAGAAGCATTAAATATGGAAAGGAAAAATCAGTACCAGCCACTGCAAAAACAAACCAAATTGTAAAGACCATTGATGCTATGAAGAAACTACATCAAATAACAGGCAAAATAATCAGCAAGCATCATAATAAAAGGATCAGATTCACATATAACAATATTAACCCTAAATGTAAATGGTCTACATGCCCCAAAGACTGCCAAATTGGATAAAGAGTCAAAACCCGTAAGCATACTATATTCAGGAGACCCACCTCATGTGCAAAGACACACATAGGCTCAAAATAAAGGGATGGGGGAATATTGCCAAAAAAAAAACAAAAAAAAAAAGCAAGAGTTGCAATCCTAGTCTCTGATAAAACAGACTTTAAACAAACAAAGATTTTTAAAAAAGATAAAGAAGGGCATTATATAATGGCAAAAAGATCAATATAACAAACAGCTAACTATCCTAAATACATATGCACCCAATACAGAAGCACCCAGATACATAAAGCAAGTTCTTAGAGACCTACAAAGAAACATAGACTCCCACACAATAATAGTGGGAGACTTTAAACAATCTACTGTCAATATTAGATCAACGAGACAGAAAATTAACAAGGATATTCAGGACTTGAATTCAGCTCTGGATCAGCAGACCTAATAGACATCTACAGAGCTCTCCATCCCAAATCAACAGAATATAAATTCTTCTCAGCACCACATTACACTTATTCTAAAATTGACCACATAATTGGAAGAAAAACACTCCAGCAAATCTAAAAGAATGAAAGCATAACAGTCTCTCAGACTGCAGTGCAATCAAATTAGAACTCAGCATCAAGAAACTGACTCAAAACGGCACAACTACATGGAAACTGAGCAGCCTGCTTTTGAATGACTACTGGGTAAATAATGAAATTAAAACAGAAATAAATAAGTTATTTGAAACCAATGAGAACAAAGACACAATGTACCAGAATCTCTGGGACACAGCTAAAGCAGTGTTTAGAGGGAAATTTATACTATGAAACACCCACAGGAAAAAGTGGGAAAGATCTAAAATCAACAACCTAACATCACAATTAAAAGAACTAGAGAAGCAAGAGCAAACAAATTCAAAAGTTAGCAGAAGACAAGAAATAACTAAGATCAGAGCAGAGCTGAAGGAGATAGGGATATGAAAACCCTTCAAAAAATCAATGAATCCAGGAGTTGGTTTTTTGAAAAGATTAACAAAATAGGTAGATTGCTAGCCAGACTAATAAAGAAAAAAGAGAGAAGAATCAGATAGACACAATAAAAAATGATAAAGGGGAAATCAATCACCATTGATCTCACAGAAATACAAACTACCATCAGAGAATATGATAAACACCTCTATGCAAATAAACTGGAAAATCTAGAAGAAATGAATAAATTCCTGGACACATACATCCTCCCAAGACTAAACCAGGAAGAAGTCGAATCCATGTATAGACCAATAACAAGTTCTGAAATTGAGGCAGCAATTAATAGCCCACCAACCAAAAAAAGCCTAAGACCAGACTGATTCACAGCTGAATTCTACCAGAAGTACAAAGAAGAACTGGTACCATTCCTTCTGAAACTATTCCAAACAATCACAAAAGAGGGACTCCTCCCTAACTCATTTTATGAGGCCAGCATCATCCTGACACTAAAACCTGGCAGACACACAACAAAAAAAGAACACTTCAGGCCAATATTCCTGATTAACATTGATGTGAAAATCCTAAATAGAATACTGGCAAACGAAATCCAGCAGCACATCAAAAAGCTTGTCCACCATGATCAACTTGGCTTCATCTCTGGGATGCAAGGCTGGTTCAAAATGTGCAAATCAATAAATGTAATCCATCACATAAGCAGAACCAATGACAAAAATCACATGATTATCTCAACAGATGCAGTAAATCAATAAAACTTAACACCCTTTTATTGTAAAATCTCTCAATAAACTAAGTATTGATGGAACATATCTTAAAATAATAAGAGCTATTTATGAAATACCCAGAACCAACATTCTACTGAATGGGCAAAAGCTGGAAACATTCTCTTTAGAAACTGGCACAAGACAAGGATGCCGTCTCTCACTACTCCTTTTTTTTTATGATATGCATTTTTTTTATTATACTTTAAGATCTGGGGTACATGTGCAGATCTTACAGGATTGTAACATAGGTATACACATGCCTTGGTGGTTTGCTGCCTCCATCCCCCTGTCATCTACCTTAGGTATTTCTCTTAATGTTATCCCTCCCCAATCTCCCCATTTCCTGCTATCCCTCCCCTATCCTCCCATTGCCCAACAGACCCCAGTGTGTGCTATTCCCCTCCCTGTGTCCATGTGTTCTCATTGCCCAGCACCCACTTATGAGTGAGAACATGTGGTGTTTGGTTTTCTGTCCTTCTGTCAGTTTGCTGACAATGATGGTTCCCAGATTCATCCATGTCCCTGCAAAGGACATGAACTCATCCTTTTTTATGGCTGCATGGTATTCCATGGTGTATATGTGCCACATTTTCTTTATCCAGTCTATCATTGATGGGCATTTGGGTTGGTTCCAAGTCTTTGCTGTTGTAAACAGTGCCACAATGAACATACGTGTGCCTGAGTCTTTACAATAGAATGATTTATAATCCTTTGGGTATATACCCAGTAATGGGATTTCTTGGTCAAATGGTATTTCTATTTCCAGATCCTTGAGGAATCGCCACACTGTCTTCCACAATGGTTGAACTAATTTACACTCCCACCAATAGTATAAAAGTGTTCCTATTTCTCCACATCCTCTCAAGCATCTGCTGTCTCCCAATTTTTTTAAGAATTGCCATTTTAACTGGCATGAGATAATATCTCAATGTGGTTTTGATTTGCATTTCTCTAATGACCAGTGATGATGAGCATTTTTTATGTTTGTTGGCTGCATAAATGTCTTCTTTTGAAAAGTTTCTTACTATGAAGGTGATAAGGCTCCACCTGGTCTCCCGGATAGGGGTCATATTCCCACACTAAGACAACATGTCACATGGAACTCTGCCGGTGCAGAGCATGAACAATGCCATGTTCTTGCTGAAAACACTTAGCCTGAGTTTCATAGTCTGAATCCAAACAACTTCAGAGTGTAGAACAGTGAGCAGCAAAACTGGCCTGTCTCCTTCAGACAGTCCATGTCACCACAAATCACACAACTAAAAGGAGAAGAGATGTTTTGGGTTAAAAAAAAGAGTAAAAAGATATTGTAGCTACATTTCTTTAGTTCTTTTAAACCCAAAGTGTCTCCTCATCTTTTTGCTGTTGTCATTGATGGTGGTGTCATGGGCTTGTTTGTAGAGGAGAGGTCAGCTGTCTGGCTCAATGGTCTACACTCTGAAGTTTTTGGAAAATGTCCTCATGATTAAATTCAGCCTAAGTGTTTTGCTGGGAACACTGTAGAGTTAATGCTACCTCACCCATCTGCAGGCAGAGAAGGTCCAGTGTGTCTACTGCCATGATTGTTATACCAAGACTGTTCCACCATTTGTCTATCACCATTATCGTGATATCAGACCTGTACCTTTTAGAGACATCTTATTTATACTGAAGTAATTGGAAAAATGGTTTTTAAAAGTGTTAATATCCTGTATTCAGATGGATGATCATCCCCTAAACATTTTATTTTTGTTATAAATTTAAAAAAAAGTGTCTGTTCATGTCCTTTGCCCACTTTTTGATGGGGTTATTTGTTTTTTTTCTTGTAAATTTGTTTTAGTTCTTCGTAGATTTTGGATATTAGCCCTTTGTCTGATGGGTATCTTGCAAAAAATTTTTCCCATTCTGTTTGTTGCCATTCATTCTAATGATTGTTTCTTCTGCTGTGCAAAAGCTCTTAAGTTTAATTAGATCCCATTTGTCTATTTTGGCTTTTGTTTGCCATTGCTTTTGGTGTTTTAATCATGAAGTCCTTGCCTATGCCTATGTCCTGATTGGTATTGCCTAGGTTTTCTTCTAGGGTTTTCATGGTGTTAGGTCTTATGTTTAACTCTTTAATCCATCTGGAGTTAATTTTTGTATAAAGTGTAAGGAAGGGGTTCAGTTTCAGCTTTCTGAACATGGATAGCAAGTTTTCCCAATACTATTTATCATACAGAGAATCATTTCCCCATTGCTTGTTTTTGTCAGGTTTGTCAAAGATCAGATGGTTGTAGATACGTGGTTTTACTTCCGAGGCCTCTGTTCTGTTCCATTGGTCTATATCTCTGGTTTGGTACCAGTACCATGCTGTTTTGATTACTGTAGCCTAGTACTGTAGTTTGAAGTCAGGTAGCATGATGCCTCCAGCTTTGTTCTTTTTGCTTAATATTGTCTTGGCTATGCAGGCTCTCTTTTGGTTCCATATGAAGTTTAAAGTGGTTTTTTCCAGTTCTGTGAAGAAGGTCAGTGGTAGCTTGATGGGGATAGCATGGAATCTATAAATTACTTTGGGCATTATGGCCATTTTCACAATATTGATTCTTCCTAACCATAAGCATGAAATGTTTTTCCATCTGTTTGTATCTTCTCTTATTTCCTTGAGCAGCGGTTTGTGGTTCTCCTTGAAGAGGTCCTTTACATCCTTTGTTAGTTGTATTCCTAGGTATTTTATTCTCTTTGTAGCAATTGTGAATGGAAGTTCACTCTTGATTTGCCTCCCTGTTTGTCTGTTATTGGTTTATAGCAACACTTGTGATTTTTGCACATTGATTTTGTATCCTGAGACTTTGCTGAAGTTGCTTATCATCTTAAGGAGATTTGGGGCTGAGACAATGGGTTCTTCTAAATATACAGTCATGTCATCTGCAAACAGAGATAATTTGACGTCTTCATTTCCTAATTAAATACGCTTTATGTCTTTTTCTTACCTGATTGCTATAACTAGAACTTCCAATACTATGTTGATTAGGGATGGTGGCCCTCTCTCACTACTCTTATTCAACATAGTATTGGAAGTTCTGGCCAGGGCACTCAGGCAAAGGAAAAAAATAAAACGTATTAAAACAGGAAGAGAGGAAGTCAAATTGTCTCTGTTTGCAGATGACATGATTGTATCTTTAGAAAACCCTATTTTCTGAGCCCCAAATCTCCTTAAGCTGATAAGCAACTTCAGCAAACTCTCAAGATACAAAATCAATGTGCAAAACTCACAGCATTTCTATACACCAATAATGACAGAGAGCCAAATCATGAGTAAACTCCCAGTCGCAATTTCTACAAAGAGAATAAAACAGCTAGGAATACATCTTATAATGGATATGAAGGACCTCTTCAAGGAGGAACTACAAACCACTGCTCAAGGAAATAAGAGAGGACACAGAAAAATGGAAAAGCATTCTATGCTCAAGAATCAATATCGTGAAAATAGCCATACTACCCAAAGTAATTTATAGATTCCATGCTATCCCCATCAAGCTATCATTGACTTTCTTCACAAAATTAAAAAGCAAAAACTACTTTAAATTTCATATGGAACCAAAAAAGAGCTGGTATAGCCAAGACATTCCTAAGCAAAAAGAGCAAAGCTGGAGGCATCATGCTACCTGACTTCAAACTATACTACAAGGGTACAGTAACAAAAACAGCATGGTACTGGTACCAAAACAGAGATATAGACTTATGGAACAGAATAGAGACACTCAGAAATAACACCACACACCTACAACCATCTGATCTTTGACAAACCTGACAAAAACAAGCAATGAGAAAAGGATTCCCTATTTAATAAATGGTGTTGGAAAAACTGGCTAGCCATATGCAGAAAGCTAAAACTGGACCCCTTCCTTACACCTTATACAAAAATTAACTCAAGATGGATTAAAGATTTAAACATAAGACCTAAAACCATAAAAACCCTAGAAGAAAACCGAGGCAATACTATTCAGGACATACACATGGGCAAAGACTTCATGATTAAAACACCAAAAGCAATGGCAACAAAAGCCAAAATTGACAAATGGGATTTAATTAAACTATAGAGCTTCTGCACAGCAAAAGAAACTATCATCAGTATGAACAGGCAACCTAAAGAATGGAAGAAAAATTTTGCAATCTATCCATCTGACAAAGGGCTAATATCCAGAATCAACAAGGAACTTAAACAAATTTACAAGAAAAACAACCCCATCAAAAAGTGAATGAAGGCTATGAACAGACACTTCTCAAAGAAGACATCTATGTGGCCAAGAAACACATCAGAAAAGCTCATCATCACTGGTCATTAGAGAAATGCAAATCAAAATCACACTGAGATACCATCTCATGCCAGTTAGAATGGTAATCATTACAAAGTCAGGAAACAACAGATGCTGGAGAGGATGTGGAGAAATGGGAACACTGTTACACTGTTGGTGGGAGTTTAAATTAGTTTAACCATTGTGGAAGACAATGTGGTGATTTCTCAAGGATCTAGAAATAGAAATACCATTTAACCCAGCAATCCCATTACTGGGTATATACCCAAAGTATTATAAATCATTCTACTATAAAGACACATGCACACGTATGTTTATTGCAGCACTATCCACAATAGCAAAGACTTGGAACCAATCCAAATGCTGATCAATGATAGACTGGATAAAGAAAATGTGGCACTTACACACTGTGGAATACCATGCAGCCATAAAAAAGGATGAGTTCATGTCCTTTGCAGGGACATGGATGAAGCTGAAAACCATTATTCTCAGCAAACTAACACAAGAACAGAAAATCAAACACCACATGTTCTTACTCATAAGTAGGAGTTTATCAATGAGAACACATGGACACAGGTAGGGAAATGTCACACACCTGAGCCTGTTGGGCGATGGGGGTATAGGGGAGGGATAGCATTAGGAGAAATACCTAATGTAGATGATGGGTTGATGAGTGCAGCAAACTACCATGGCATGCATAGACCTATGTAACAAACCTGCATGTTCTGCACATTTATCCCAGAACTAAAAGTATAATTTAAAAAATGCACGTACCTGTCTTATCTCTATCCCTAGATGGCAAACTAGTTGAGACTAGAAACCACATCATGTTTTTTTAAATGAACCATAGTGCTATCACAGTTAGTTTACATGCCTGCACTCCATATTTGCCACACGTACTAGCTACATTCCTGGTACCTGCCAAGTAAACCAAACAACTGTTGTTCATCCTTCAAAACCTTATCTGGAAAAAAGAGGAAAAAGGACAAAAAGGAAAATCAATGGAAGGAAAAACTGAGGGTGACATCAGCAAGATGGCAGAATAGAAAATTCCTCCATATCACTCTCCCCACAAAAATATAACTGGCAACTGTTCAAAGACAAACATACCACTCTGAATTCACCAAACTCAGGGGAGCAATGGAGAAACCCTCTGGGGCCCACAGAACTGAGAGAACCTGCCACAAATAGAAGAAATTGTCATTTCAGACTGTGCCACCCCTACCCCAAGCCAGCATAATGCCACCCGCAGAGAATTTCTCCAGACCCAGTTTCTGAGGTGAGAGTAGGGAGTTGCAGATAGACATTCAATCTTCCCACTAATCTGGGAATCCTCACAGGAAGCTTACTCCATTCTGATACTGCAAGAACCACTGGGGGAGTTAAGAGAGAACCAAACTACTTGGGAAAAATTGAGGACAAACAGTGGGGTACTGATTGCAGCAACTGGCATTTAGAGCTTGGTAATTATTCTGCACATCCATCACTGGGGACACCACACTGAAGAGGCTGGCCATCACCGTAGTGCTGCAGGATGCACAATCCATGGGAAGGCCCAGCTGCCTGGCCAGATTTTCCACAAAGCTCAGGTGTTTGTAAGGAGCCTTCCTTTCACCTGAAAAAAAAAAACTAAAAGATCAGGATTAAGTTTCAGTGTGTGCTTAAGTCTTTCCCAGAGTGGAAAACAATGGCAAGGCAGTGATTTAGTGCTGGGGCACCATTTAAGTTTTGGTGCCCACTGTAAGTTTTTCTCAGATTGGGAAACAGCAGGGCAACAAGTTAGTTTCAATGCAGCATTTTAGTTCTGGTGCTCACTATACATTATCCCCAGAATGAGAAGCAACGACAGACCAATATGTAAATTCTGGGCCAAGTAGTTAAGCCTTAGCATCACCAAAGAACATCTACAAAAACTAGAAGAGGTGGCTGCTTACTCAAATATGCAGAGATCAATGTAAAGATACAAGGATTGTAAAAGCTCAAGAAAATATGACAACACAAAAAGAAACCCACAAAACACTAGCAATAGACCCCAAAGAATTAAAGATCTAGAAAATGTCTGATGGAGAATTCAGAATAATCCTCTTAAGGGTGTTCTGGAAAACACACACACAAAATGGATAAAAAACTAAATAAAAGACTGAACTGAAAAATTCATCAGAAAACTTCAACAGCAAATTTGATCAAACAGAGGAAAGAATTAGAAAACTTAAAGTCAGAATATATAAAATTACCCAATCGGAGCAAAAAGAAAAAACAATAAAGAGTGAAAAAGGCCTATGAGAATTATGGGACAGCATCAAGTGAACAAATCTCTGCATAATAGGAATTCTTGAATGAGATGAGAGGGAAAATGGCATAGAAAGCATAAAGAAATAATGGCTGAGAATTTCCTAAATCTGGAGAAAGACAACAGCATTCATGTATAGGAAGCTTAGATATCACCGATCAAATTCAATTCAATGAAGGAATTCCTGAAGGCACATCATAGTCAAAGTAGCAAAAATCAAAGACAAAGAAATAATACTCAAAGCAGCAAGAGAAAAGAAACACATTGCATTCAACAGAGCCCAAATGCAGCTTTTAGTAATAGTAGGAGACTTCAACACCCCACTTTCAACAACAAACAGATCATCCAGACAGAAAATCAACAAAGAAACATTGAAGTTAAACTACACTCTAGACCAAACGGACCTAACAGAAATTAACATACACTGCATTCAACATATGCAGAATACACATTTTTCTCAACAGCACATGGAACATTCTCCAGGATACATTATATGGCAGGTCACAAAACAATCTTAGCAAATTTTTAAATATTGAAATCATAACAAGTATCTTTTCTGACCATAATGGAATAAAATCAGAAACCAACAACAGAAAGGATATTAGAAACTGTAAAAATTCATGGAAGCTAAACAATATGCTTCTGAACAGAGAATGAATAGATGAAGAAATTTAAAAGAAAATATGAAATTCATGAGACAAATAAAAATGAAAACACAACATATCGAAACCTGTAGGATACAGAAAAAACAATAAATGGCTGCCTCAAAAAACTAGAAAGACTTTAAGTAAACACCCTAATGATGTATCTCAAGACACTAGAAAAGTAAGAACAAACCAAACCTCAAATTAGTACACGAAAAGAGATAATAAATAACAGAGGATAAATAAATAAAATTGAAACTCAAGAAAAACAATATAAAAGATTAACAAAACAAAAATTTGGGTTTTTTAAGAATAAAATTTACAAACCTTTATCTAGACTGAGAAAAAAGACACAAATAAAAGCAGAGACAAAAAAAAAAGAAGACATTAAAACTGATACCACAGTCATACAAAGTGTAATTAGAGACTATTATAAACAACTATACAAATTGAAAAATATAAAATAAATTGATAAATGCCTGGACACACACAACTTACCAAGATTGAACCATGAAGAAATAGACTAGCTTAACAGACCAAATAACAAGTAATAAGACTGAAGCAGTAATAAAAAGTCTCCCATTAGAGAAAAGCTTAAGACCTTATGACTTCACTGCTGAATTCTACCAAATGTTTAAAGCACTAATACCAATTTTACTTAAACTCTTTTAAAAGTTGAAGAGGAGGAAATACTTTCATATTCATTCTGCATGGCCAGAATTACCCTGATATCAAAGCCAGAGAAGGACATAATAAAAAAAAGAAAACTATGGGCCAATATGACTGATGGACACAGATACAAAATCAACAAAATACTACCAAACCTAATTAAACAACACACTGAAATAATTATTAATCATGATCAGATGGGATTCATCTCAAGGATGAAAGGATACATCAACATATGCAAATCAATAAATATGACACATTACATTAACAGAATCAAGAACAAAAACCACATGATCATTTCAATAGATGCTGAAAAAGCATTTTATAAAATCCAATATCCCTTCATGATAAAAACTCTCAACAAACTGGGTATAGAAGGAGCATACCTCCAACAAAAAATATATGACCAAACTCACAGGTAACATACTGAATGGGGTAAAAATGAAAGTGTTTTCTTTAAGTTCTGGAACAGGACAACAATGTCCACCTTTACCATTTTTATTCAACATATTACTGGAAGTCCTAACCAGGGCAGTTAGACTAAGTAAGAAATAAAGGGCATCCAAATTGGAAAGAACAAAGTCAAATTATATTTGTTGGAAGACAGCATGAGCCTATATTTAGAAAAGCCTAAGGAGGCCTAGTGTGGTGGCTCACACTTGTAATCTCAGCACTTTCGGAGGCCAAGGCAGGCGGATCACTTGAGGCCGGAAGTTTGAGACCAGCCTGACCAACACAGCAAAATCCCATCTCTACTAAGAATACAAAAAAAAAAAAAAAAAAAAAAAAAAAAAAAAAAGCTGGTATTGGTGGCACAGAAGGTTAATTGCAGCAAGGGGGTGAGAGGGGGCGGGAGAATTGGTTGAACCCAGGAGGCAGTGGGGGTGGTGGGCTGAGTTTG
>CAUYLG010025647.1:0-16301 GCA_963573385.1 Cacajao melanocephalus
CTGCATTCTAGCCTGGGCAGTAGAACAAGAATCCTGTTCTCTCTCCCTCTTTTTCTTCCTCTTTCTTTCTCTCATACATTCTTTTTCTTTCTTTCTTTCACTTTCACTTTCTTTCCTCTCTTTTTCTTTCTTTCAAAAAAAAAAAAGAATTAGCTTCAACTCAGACATGCAAATGTCATTCATTTATGGCACAAATAAGAAAAATAAATGCAAATCTAGGTCACATTCTGTCCTCACAAACTTCTTGGTGGCATCACAAGAAGAAAAGAAACACACATTAATCTGACATTTAGAATTAAGGGAGTTCAGCAGAAGTGTAGAATCAGGACTCTGAAGGCAAGGGGAGGAAGTGCTGGGCATGGAATCTTGATTTCCTATTGTGCTGGAAGAAGTCCTATTGTAGAAAAGGTTTATTTACCTTTCCAAAAGGATCTACATCACCAACCTATGTGCTCCCCTTTAAGCAAATGCTTAGAAACATCAGGGGCTCCTGCTTCTTGGACCAAGATCGGGTGACATCAGGCCTGGTGGTCCCTGATCTGCCATTCTGCCTTAGCTCTAGCATCTCAGAAGCCCATCTCTCACTCTGAATCCTGGACGTTCATTTCAGTTCATAAATCCGCAAGCTCCTAAAACTGGAAGTCTTTCCACCTACCCCACTTTCCACCTACCCCACCTTCCACCTACCCCACCCTGCTCAAGACTTCAAGTGGATTTTTAAGACATGGGGGTAACAGGCCTATACTTTAAAGCCTCTTGAGTTTAGTTCTTACGTTGCAACTCATTCTGTCCATCTCTGGAGATAAAAAACAAGTAAATAACAGAATGATTACTTATATTCCTAGAAGAAAAAACTCATAAACAAGTAAAACTTAAAACCCAACACTTAAAAACAATTATAAAGTGGTTCCAGAATACATGTAGATCCCAATCTGTCAACTCTTCAGAATTAAAAAATGTACCAGTGTAAGCTTTTTCATTCCCTCTAGAGTTAAGCTCGTAACAAAATTGACCATACTCTCAATGGAAGAAAGAATCTGACCTTTGAAACCACATCCCAACTTTTCAAAAAAATAATTCAGTTGATCTAAATTAATTGTGGGCATCTCATTTCTTATAATGACGTTGATGGCGATGGTGACTATAGTTAATGGTATTAATTTTTACCTTGTGCTGACCACTGTACTTAGCATTTCCTCTGCACATCTCACTTGACCTTTCAGATCATTCTGTGGGTCAGACTCTAACATGATCCTCATTTCGCAGATCAAAGAGATTACTAAAATAAAGCCACTCCAAATGTTCTGGAGTTTAGAAGTCTGAAACCAGCCCCATTGGACTAAAATACAGCAGTCTGCAGCCATGTTTCCTTTGGAGGCTCCATGGGAGAATTTCTTTTCTTTCCTTTCCATGCTTCTAGAGGCTGCACAGGTTCCTTGGCCCATGGACCCTTTCTCTGTCTTCAAAGCCAGCAAAGTCAGTGAGAGTCTATCTCATGCTGTCGTCTCCCTGGTTCTGCTTCCTGTGTCCACTTATAAGCACTTCTGTGATTACATTCAACCCATCTGAGTAATGAAGGCTAATTTCTACACCTCCATTGTATTAGTCCGTTTCCGCACTGCTGATAAAGACATAGCAGGGACTGAACAATTTACAAAGGGAAGAGATTCAATGGAGAACTCACACGTTCACATGGTTGGGGAAGCCTCACTATCATGGAGGAAGGCAAAGAGGAGCAAGTCATATCTTACGTGGATGGAAGCGGGAAAACGCAGAGCTTGTGTAGGGAAATGGTTTTTTTCTAAACCATCGGATGTCGTGAGACTTATTCACTATCATGAGAAGAGCATGGGAAAGACTCACCCCCTGATTCAATTACCTCTTACCAGGATCCTCCCACAACATGTGGGAATTGCGGGAGTTATCATTTAAGGTGAGATTTCGGTGAAGACACAGCCAAACTATATCATCCATGTCTGCTGATTAGCAACCTTAATTCAATCTGCAACCTTACTTTCTCCATGCAAACTAACAAATGCATAGGCTACGGAGATTAGGATGTGGAAATATTTGGGATGTGGCGGGGGTGGCATTATTCTGCATGTCACAAGCAGGAACAACTGAGAGCTTCTAAGATTCCAGGTGAGCGTGCAGAATGAAGGCAGAGTCAGGTGTCACTGGAATTGGAAAGAGTACAAATCTGTCCACCTGGCCTTCCAGGCTAATTGCCAACACCTAGCAGGGGGCTCACACTCACTTTTCAGAGAATAGGTCAAGGCTTTGTCAAATGTCAGCTAGTGTCAATTCTTGAGTTAGGAAAAACTTAGCATTCTGCAACCTTTGCTGTCTTCATTGTAAAAATAACCTCTTTACTGGAAAGAGTAGTGTTGAAAACAGCTACCCTGAAAGGCTGGCCTGTCTTCTCTGCCATTTATGTGGCCATTTTTAATCCACTGATCAGATGACCACAGTCAGCCTTGCTTCAGAATGTCCATGTGCAATTGTCAAGATGTCAAGAGAGAGAATTTGACAGCCTCCGCAGATGTGACTAATAGCACCTTATAAAGTCTGGTAAAAGAAGCCCAGTTGTGGCTGAACACCACTCAGTCATGGCCCCCAGTGAGCACTGAAGGGGAAAGAATGCTTTTATATGTCTTCAGTTCACTTTGGAAATATTGTCCTCGTTTAGTTAACTGACCCTTGCAGACTGATATCTAAGGAGGCCGCCGAATGCTTGCCAAGAGCAAAGGGGGAAAAATGCTTATTGTCATACATTTTAATTCTGTTTTGCACATTACAAATGAACAAGGTGATGCTCTTGTTCATTTACCTGGACATCTAGTGTCAGACATTGCCTGGTGACATTTATTCATCTACTGAGTGTGAGTATTGAATTGTATTCTTATAATAATCTCATGAGGTTGGCTGAACAATTACTATCATGCTGTCTTAAGAGGGCTTTGCCATTTGTTGTGATTGACTTGCTGGAGGTCCCAGAGTTAGTGGCCAGAGCAGGAACCATGGTCCCTGTATTAGAGACAGTGGTAGTTAAGTGCTTGGGCCTTCAGACCAACTCTCCTGAGTGCAAATCCCAGGTCTGCCACATGTTACCTGTGTGATCTTAGGCAAAGTGTTTAGCCCTTCCATCTCTCAGTGTCCTCATCTATAATCTGAGGATAATAATATTACCAATCTCATTTTTATGGGGACTAATGAGCTAATATATGCATGGTACATAGAACTATGCCTAAAATATAGTAAGTACAATATAAATATGAAATCTTCTTATTCCCCAGCATCTTTTATCCTGCATAGCATGACCTCCTTACAGAGATTCGGCATGGTGAAGTGAGCATTTAATATTCTTTCCTTGTATATGTTTCCTCCTGTTTCTCTTTGAAAACAACTCCTCCTATACCTTATGACTTCTGAAGAGCTGGATTCTAGGGTGGCTATGAGATGAAACATGGCCAGCCAGCACTCCGTCTCCCTGGCCAAGGTGAGTAGTTCGGATATGCACATATCCAAGTTTTACCACTGTGATCTGAGAGACCAACGTAGACACCCCTTTATCAACTAAGATGGACTCTAAGGTTAATAAAACAAAAGTTACCTATGGTTCCAGGATTCAGGGCTTGGCTTGCCTGGCAGCTTCCTAAATTCCTAGGGCTCAGGAAAAAAGAGCACATTGTTACTAAAGTCCCTAACTATAGCAGCTGTGAGGCAAATTAAATCAGTGTTGTACCTAACTCTGATTTACAACCCAGACCTCTATAACGCTGATGGGACTGAGGACTGGCCTTAAAACATTATTTTCTGGTAAACAACTGAAGACTTTAAGCTGGTTTATAAAGGCTGCACATAGACTGTCATCAAGCCCTATAGTTTAACTTTTGATATCAGAAGCCAAATTCCACGGCATTTGGATGCTAAAACTCCTCTCTGAAGTGAACATGGGATATGTGTGACATATATGCTTATCTATTTTGCATCCACTCCATTCGCTTCATAAGTATGTGTAGCTTTTCCTGAAAACCTTCTGAATACATATGACACCATTGTGTGAGGTGTAAAAGCCAACCTACCCTTTCCCTCTTCTGAGAGGGAGCACCTTTAGCACACGCCAGAGATATTTCTTCCTGGTTTGCAAATGAATATCACCAATAAAGCTCTCGTTTCTACTATTGAGCCATCCTGGTGGTCTTTGGAAAACTCCATGCAAAGACCTTGCTAGGACTACACTAAAATTCTTAGGAAATGGGATGTTTTCTTAAAGCTGGGCTTTCTAACGTGAGAGGAGGCAAACCCAGGACTGCCAGGGCTGTCATCAGAAGAGATGTAGCCCAATGGTGATCCTAATAAATGCAAAGCAGACACAAAGGATGAAAGGAGATGAAAACCTGGGTACATTGTGCATGACCACATGAGGGAGGCTTGGGTGGAGATGAGCTGACATAGGGCTTGGCCAGAAGAGGAAAGAGAAAAGCCCATGGCAATATTGAATAAGAGACAAAGGCAGCTGGGAGGCTTCCAGGTTTATAGTGACACATAAAAGAATTTCTGTGTGCAAGAATATCACTGGAAAACCAATACATTGGAGATGACAGAGAAAAATAATTAATTAACCATGAAGTGATAAAATATCTGATAGTAACCAAAGACTAAAAATGTAGTCTAGAGGTCCGATGTACAACATAAGAAACATAGTTAACCAAATTATATTCTATGTTGGAAATTTACTAAGAGACTTTAAGTACTCTTAACCACACACACAAAAAAGGTAAATATAAGATAAAGTAACTTTAAATATATCTGAGGCAGATGAACCAATTTTCTATTTCTGGTAGAGTCTACAGGAAGCCAACAAGTACTTTTAATAATGTTTGCATCATGATGGCAATGAAGCCAAGGTTTGTACCAGTTAATTTGTTGGAGTTAAACAAACAAACAAACAAATAAACCCATATCTTTTTCTTTCCACTGGCATCTGGAGTAATATTGTCAGAAGTTTCTTTAGATTCTAAGTAGCAGCATATGAGAATTGCTTGTTTTGGTCAATAAAGTGTTAACATATATATGTATCATTAATTCATTCATAATTCCTGGCTGAAGTTGAGAAGTTTGCAGATTTCAATGAAGGGGCCTATTTGCAATTTCTCTTGAAAAATCAGAAGGTCTATTATGCTAAGTGAAATACACTAGTCATAGCGCAACAGATACTGCATTGATTCCACTTATATGCAAGGAATATCAAAATAGTCAAACTTACAGAAGCGAAGATCAGGGCCTGGGAGAGGAGAAAATGTGAAGCTGCTATTCAGGGGGTGCAAAGTGTTGGTTATACCAGATGAATGAGCTCTAGAGATCTGCTATACAACATTGTGCTGGCAGGTAATAATATCATATCGTATACTTGAAAAATTAAGAAGATAGATCTTATGTCAAATGTTCTTACCACAATTTAACACATTAATCTTCTTAATTTTCTTAATTTTTATTAATTTTCTTAATTTTTATTAATCTTCTTAATTTATTAATTTTCTTAATTTTTATTAATCTTAATTTTTATATATTTTATTATATAAAATTATAAATATAAAATTATATATATTTTATTATATAAAATCTTCTTAATTTTATTATATATATATATATATATATATATATATATATATATATGTGTGTGTGTGTTATGTATGTATGTATGTACTGGTGCCAACATCCTGTAGTGAGTGCTGGCTGTAGGGTGTGTCCTAGGGAGGAATGGCCATTCTAATCCCAGCTAGGTGCACACCCTACATTGCGAATTTAATAACATCTGATCTACTTCCCTGATTGATGTGACCTGTCCTGTCTCTGCAGAGATTTTTGCTTTTAACTGCTGCTCATCTATTTTCATCAGCACCTCATAAGACTGTCTGTGTGTAAAATGGTCTTGAAAATTATGCCTATTGTATAGTTGTTAATTAAATGTATTTACAAGTAATGAGTAGCATTACTGTAATTTATCACGAGTGTGAACCTAGATTTCATATATAACTGTTGTTTAGAGTATGGAGAACTGTAATGTCTTCATAACACTGGTAAGAGTTGGGAGCTCAATATCCCAGGTTGTTCAGGACAAAGGCTTTTATACCCATGAATTCCAAATAGCTTTCCTCACAGTAGAATGAATTCAAAGTCTAATAAAGGAGTGTATTCTGTTAAACCATCCTCTGATATTTAAGGGATTACTTCTGCATCAAGCTTGCCTCCATGAACCATTTGATCCTGGCTTGATGATCAATTGCTTGGCTTCTCTTTGGAAGTATTCACTGGAGTATAAGTTTTAAAATTCTACTTCTCTTGGCTGTGGGCAGCATTAGCATGCTTCTGCCAAGTGTTTTCAACACACTCCCTTAAAAAATACTCTTCAATAAAAATTTGGAAAATGTGAATCTTATAGATCTTTTCTTTCTCTTTTTCCTTTGAAGAATTTCCTGTGCAAACCCTGAACACTTAAGCTTGTTGTTTCAGTGTAGATGTCAATGGCACATAATTAAAAGTGTGTCTATGAGAAGGCTTTGTGTTAGCAGTGATTCAAAGGATGCAAGAAGCATATTGGCACCTTATATCAGGCTTTACCAAGGCAAAGAGGTCTTGATCCCTTTTGTGGCAATCACTTAATGAGTTAGGAGTGCCTGGATCATTTTCTAAGCTAACATGTGCTGATGATGTCTCTTAATCTTCAAAAGTCAGGGATAAAATGATAAAAATAAAGGAGCCCATGAGATGTGTCAGTAGCCAGTAAAGATGGAATAACAGGGACCAAAGTTAACCTTTTAGTTGAAATAACTAAAAAACTGGTTAAGCTAAAAAAATAAAACAAGTGATTCAGTCGTTGGGCATTATATGGTACAGTATGTTAATCCCTGTAATAAAGAAAGCAAATTGAGTCCTATCATTGTTCCAGCTTATTTCCAGGAGAACATTTCCAAGGCACAACACAGAGAGGGGAATTCAAGCAGAGCCCAGTAGTTTTCAGATTTGAGAAGATAGACATGGAGGTCCAAAGAGACCAAGGCATCTGGAGCTCATAGGATTGAACAGACATAAGAGGTGGTTTGTGTTTGTTTGTTTGTTTTAGATTTTGTTTTACAGGGAGAGAAGATACATTTCTGATTCCCACAGAGGGCTCTTTTCAAGTCTTCAGCTATGTGCCGATCAATTCACAAATACAGAGAAATGGTCTGAGCTGTGGAGAGAACCGAAGGGTAAGAGGAAAAGAGTGGATGAAGAGAGGTTGGTCAATGGATCCAAAAAAAAGTTTGAAAAAATATGATTTAGTATTTAGTACAGCATGGTGACTATAGTTAAAAATGATTTATTGTATAGTTCAAAACAGCTAGAAAAATTGGAATATTTCTGATGTAAGAAAAGAAATTGTTAGAGGTAATAGACATCCTAATTACCTTGATCTGATCATTATGTATTGTATGCATACATCAAAATATCACATGTATCCCCAAAGTTTGTTCAATTATTGTGTATTAATTAAAAACTGGGAATGACAGTTCCTATCTTACAGAGTTGATATAAGAACTTAAATAAAATAATGGTGACTAGTATATCAAAAAAGAGAGATGGAGGGGAAGATATTGTTCTCACACAGTGTCAGAAATGGTTTGTGTTTCCACCAATGAAAGTGGAGAAACTGAATAATACATGGGGCATCAGGTCGATTATTAAGAAGGATAGTGCATCGGCAGTGGGACCAAACTAACCCTAAGCTAAAGTAAGCCTGGATCCTTTCTAACAAAACTTAAAAGCAAGTATTAAAAAGGTCAAATTGTCTCATAACAAAGCTCATGAATATTTATACAATAAGAAGATCTCACAACATCAATGTGACTTTTACACGATCTGGCAGAAAGAATGACACCAATGATAGAACTAACAGACAAAGTACTAAAACAGTCATCATTAATAAGGCTCATGTGTTTTAAGAAGGTAATGGTTCAGTAGGCACCTGAAAGGCATTTTTAAAAGACACAAAACAAACCTTTAGAGAAGAATATTACAATAACTAAGAAGAAAATGACATGGGATGGGATTAACAGCAGAATAGCTATTACAAAATCAAAGACTAGTGAACTCAAAGACATAGCAATAAAAAGCATCTCAAATGAAGCACAGAGAGATAAAACAGCTGGGAAAAATAAAGGAGCAGAGAATAAAATCAACAATATTAGACTCACAATTCATCCCATGCTGAAAAGTGCTAAAAAGAGGAATAATATTGCTAAATTCAGGGCAGTGGTCAGGTTGAGGAAACATTCTTTTAAAAAAAATAAACCCTACTTGAAAGATCTTCAGAATTAACAAATGGATCAACAACAGCTTTGGTGATTCTGAAACCCTGGGAAAAAACCCTCATACTATCTCTAACTCAAGTACTGCCCTAAATTTTTGATAAATTCTACAGTGTTAGTCACTTTTGGCAGTAGCCATTTGCTGCTGAAAAGAAAAGGAAAGTAATGAGATTAAGAAGTGGCATGCAGGAGTCTTCCTCTGATGTTGTTTCTTAACCTTGATAGGGTATACATAGACCTGCTTTTATATTCTCTCACCCCTCTACACTCTTGCTCATCAAATCCTGATTTTGTATTTTGTAGGCACTAACTTATTGCTCCCAAGGAAGAGAGCCTCCCTCCTTGGTCCAATTCTCAGATTTAAACTGGTCATGATTATATTTCTCTAATTGGTTAAGAGACTGGCGGGTCACTCAGTTCTAGCAAATGAGGTGCAAGGGAAAGCTTGCAGGAACTTATGGGAAATACTTTACTTCTGGATAACATGTGCCTTGACAACAAAGAGTCCTTTATCCATCTGCTTAGATAAGTATCTTGTACCCACTAGTCAACAAGTTCGACATCACAAAGCAAAAGCTCTTAACATGGCAAAGACAGGAAGTGACATCACTGAGCTGCTGAACCATTCAGGAACCACCAATCTCCAGACTTCCTGCTGTATGAGACAATGGGATGCCATCCTTTCATATTCTGGTCAGTCAGAGCCCTGGGGGAAAGCTGACAGAGAAGCTTGTTACTAGAAACTACCAGGTTTCTTGATGATCCTTGATGGTCAAGTGTGGAATTACATGATCAGGAAGAATCTCTAGGCACCACAGACACAAGGGAAGTTTGTGTATACTGACCATCTCCTTCTTGCTGGTCTCCATCTAGTGCTTCTTAAGAAGTTTGGATGCAGAGAAGGACACCTGAGAGACCCCCACAACCACCCCACTTGATGGTTCAAGTAACAAGGTTTGAAAGTAGGACACTAGCGTAGGTACCTGGAGTAGATAATCTATTCTTCAAGACTTGCACAGAGGCACATAGTAATGAGATGCTGCAAGTAACAGACATACAACACATGCCAAATCTGTACTCTTCTCTTATATAAAGCAAAATTCACCTGCCAGTAGAAGAGGGGCCAGAAACCTGCCCATGAATGGTTTCTAATGTTGTTTTGACAGGAAGGCTGAAATGGTACGTAACCTCCCATGGCTACATGTATTAGTTTGTTCTCACACTGTTATAAAGACATACCTAAGACTGGGTAATTTATAAAGAAAAGAAGTTTAATTGGCTCACATTTTTGTGGACTGTACAGGCCTCTGCTTCTGGGGAGGCCTCAGGAAACTTACAATCATGGTGGAATGCAAAGCAGAAGTAGGGACATCTTCACATGACAGATAGGAGAGAAGGAGAGACAGAAGGGGAAGCTACCACACACTTTTTTACAACCAGATCTTGTGAGAACTGTATCAGGAACAGCACTAGGGAAATGGTGCTAAACAATTACAAAATCTCCTCCATGATTCAATCTCCTACTACCAGGTCCCTCCTTCAACATTGAGGATTACCATTCGATGTGAGATATGGGTGAGGACACTGAGTCAAACTATTTTGCTACATGTTAAACTTCAATACAGCACAGCTGTCTATATAGCAGAGTTTCACTGTTACCTTGAAGACCATTTGGGAAGTCCATATGCAACTTCTTGCCTTCTAACTTTGTTATAAAATTCTTTTCAGCAACAGCAGCTCACTTTTTTATAATACTATTTTCATAACTATTATTTCAGAGAGACTATTAAAAAGAGATACCCTGTGAACACACTAGAGGAGAAAAAAAAATAAGATAAAAATAAAATTCCTCTAAATGCCATAAAGAAAAAAGTAATTAGTGTTTTCCCCCCATTGGCATTAGAAATAGTTATTGGCTTAAGAAATGGAATGTTTTAAGTCAATGGATTCCCCAGCGTATGGGCATAATGAAAGAAATGGAAACGATGACAGCCTGGGGCTGAGTATCTGATTTCCAAGACAGAATAAAAGCTCCAATGAAGGCATGAGCCTGTCTATCCTATTGTGTAAACAGAGAATGAATGAGAAGCTAAGGAACTTATGTCAGAGAAAGTCTTCAGCTCCTGATGTGGATGGAAGATTCTCAGAACACCTGGCTTGTGGCTGATGGCTGCTCTATCATCTTCCTGATTGGGTACCTTGCCAAATTAAAAATAGCAATAATAATAACAAGGGAAGAAGAGAGTAGAGTCATGCTTGGGAATCAATCTAGTAAAAACTGGGATTGTGTAGATAATAATAGCGATGATTAAAAACCAATGAATTATGGAGTGCCCAAAATGTGTCAACTCTAAGACGGTTGTTCTAAGCAATATTTTGCCTGAGTTAACTGTCTTTGCTCCCTAGTCATTTTGTAAATCGTTTTTTGACATTGTCATCATTTTGCCAGTGTGGAAATGAGTGCACTAAGAGTTTAGGTGCACAATTTACATTATACAGTGATGATGGGAGTGGATGGGACTCAAACCCACTTCCTGTGGCCCAGCTCTAATGCTTTAAGCATTTACATTTCTCTGCCTTAGTAAATCTGTTTTCCAGGGGAGCAGAGGCTTGTTTCTGGGCTCATGAGCTTGCATTGTCTTGTGTCCCCTGCTAGATGTAGGTGGGGTTTGTTGTTGTTGTTTTGTTTTTTTGAGACAGAGTCTTGCTTGTTCGCTCAGGCTGGAGCGCAGTGGCATGTTCTCAGCTCACTGCAACCTCTGTCTCCGAGGTTAAAGAGATTCTCATGCCTCAGCCTCCTCAGTAGCTGGGACCACAGGTGCTCACTGCCACATCTGGCTAATTTTTTAATTGTTAGTAGAGATGGGTTTTGCCATGTTGGTCAGGCTGGTATCAAACTCCCGGCCTCAAGTGATCCATCTGCCTCAGCCTCCCCAAATGCTGCAATTACAGGCATGAGTTACTGGATCCAGCCAAGGTCTAGTTTTAATGCCAATGCTTTGCCTGTGATATTGATCCCCAAAACCAAGATAGTAAATAGCATTTGCTTCTTTTATCTAAACTATTTCTCAAGAGTTTGAGTGAGAAGGATTTAATGCCTCCCTCCCTAGTCTTAGAGAACCAGGAAACCCTCCATTGAGATTTGTTTTTCCATCATGCCCCAGAACAGTGTTTCTCTAGCTTTTCCTGGGAACCCTGATGTTCCCCAACAAATAAACTTGATGTTCTGTCTGGATTTCTCAGGACTGTGATTGAAGATCAGGAAAGCTGACTCTAATCTGACTTAAGCGATGCTGGGCAATTTATTTTGTCATGAAGCCATGCTATGCACAGATGGATTTGCCAAGATAATCCCTTGGATCTGGGACTTTAACATCACCAGACAACATTCGTCTTATTTTTCCTGATCTTTCTTCTCTTTTTGTTTCATAATTTGATTCCACTCTCTGAACTGCAGACATGTTTTTTATAAGCCAAAGGAAATGTGAGTACAGGAAGCCTTGAACTCACACTGTAGCCGTACATTCTATCAGGGAGGAAGAAGGGGTCATTCCTATCAGCTCCAGACTGGAAAATCCCAAGGAAGAAATCAGGAACTTCTGCTTAGCTTATGTGTTCATCCTTCCACCAAACACTGCAGCTAGGAGGGTGGGTGCTTGGTCCTCCCTGCCTTGGGCCTGAGACTGGTCTGTGCACAGGGCTTGTCACTTAAGGAGGAAGCACAGGACTGGCCCTGACAAATGAGCAGTGCTCTACTGCCAAGCAGCAAAATGAAATGACTAACAGAGAGTTTTAGTTATCTCCTGTGGTAAGCAAAATAAGAACCTCCCCCCGACCCCAACCAGAGATGTACACATCCCAGTACCCAGAACTTGTGAACGTGTTACATTACATGGCAAAGAGGTATTAAGGCTGAAGATGGGATTAATGTTGCTAATAGATTGACTTTAAAATGAGGAGATTATCTTGGATTCCAGGCTGACCTGACCTGATGTAGTTAAAGGGTCCCTAAGTGTGAAGAGCAGCTACTCAGGGGTCTGAGGTGGGAGAATCCCTTGAGCCCAGGGAGTGTCATTGTCTGTGTAGTAAGACATTGGCTGCATTTGGCTACCCATAAAGTGTGAACTGAGACATTTAGACACATTCACAGTTCAGGCATGTCTGATTTCAAGGAATTTAGTAGCCATGATGGAGAAGGCAGCTCTAAGGAGCACGATGACTATCACGGCCATGTGATGCCTCAACAGACTTAAGGCTTGGATACAAGAGGTTTCAAGGATCAGGATTTCCCAAAGTCATTTGTGAGATGGATGAGTAGACAAACCTTCCAAATTCTCTGAGCCTTTTATTATCAGTGAAATGACAGTAAACCTACAGGCCAGTTTGATATCACAGGATTGTGCTGAGCAAAAACAAACTAACATCATCAATGTGGCCTAATTGGCAGGAAAAACTCAGTGAAAACATAAATAAAAATAATATTTTTCTTCAAATATAATACTCATTTTCTGTATATTATTCATGAAAGGCAAGGAACCTTTGATGATCTTGATTGTCTAATTTTGGAGGTAAACCATTGGCTGTACTTGGTGTTTGCCAGTGAATAAAAACTTTTAAAAATATTCAAAAGTCCATTTTTGGCATAAAATATAAAATTACCAGAGTCTTGTGTTCTATTATTTCTTATGCGGCTACTGAAAATATTTTCTAGCTAATGCAAATGAAGTAATATTTTGGAGATGGATCAACAGATACTCTTAATGAAACTAAATTGTTAATATAAAGTGTTAGTCTGACAATGTAGTTGCCTAACATCCATTTTCTCCATAGCTGCTTTCATGCTGGTACATTCCTCTTTAGAACGAAATTTCAAGTTGATATTGAATTGTATAGAATGATGCTTTTAGGCCACTAAAATTCCTTTTTCTATTGTGCCTTCCTAGGGTCTCTAGGAATGTCTTCAGAGTCTACTCATTATCATTCCACAAATATCTATGTCAAACTGGAAGAGAAGGAAGTAGAGAGGGACAGCTAAGCACTATCCTTTAAACTATTTTATTACACTAGCTCCATTCTTTTTTTTTTTTTTTTTTTTTTTTTTTGATATGTAGGCTTGCTGTGTCCCCCAGGTGCGATCTCAGCTCACTGCAACCTCTGCCTTCCAGGTTCAAGTGATTCTCCTGCCTCAACCTCCCAAGTATCTGGGATTACAGGCGCCCACCACCACATCTGGCTAATTTTTGTATTTTTAGTAGAGATGGAGTTTCACCAAGTTGTCCAAGCTAGTCTTGAACTCCTGACCTCAGGTGACCCACCCGCCTTGGCTTCCCAAAGTGCTGGGATTACAGCCACCATACCCAGCCTACACTTGCTCAATTTTATCACCATACATATTAATTTTTTAATGTGATGATTCATGCACTTTGAATATTCAGCACCAAGATGTGCATTATTTTTGAAATTTTAAATTATTGCCAACAAACTAATTCATGTCCTTTTATAAGTGTATGAAATTATTACAGTTTGAATCAAAGAAATAAAATGCAATAAGCTGTTCTCTTTAGAAATCTTTCTATTGGCAGGTGAAATCAAACAAGTATGAAATGCTTTAATAAACCATTTCAGCAAACACATACTTTTGGCAGTAAATTAGGAATATATTTTGGTATAAACATCAATTACAAAATTTTAGGTGTTTTACCATAAAGTTGTGATTACAAATAAAACATCCTTGTCATTATAATGATTTGTTTTCCTATACATATTTCAAATTCAGTAGTTTTCGTAGGGTTAGACTGTATGGAGCAGACAAAAGTTTTCACCTTTATTTTTGCATATCCTCTTTCCTCTCTCTTAGCTCTCTCTTGGCTAAGGGACAGAGATTTTCCTGGATGACTGGTCTTCAATACATGGGGCATGTGGCTCTTAGCTAACTTACCTAAAGATGCAAGAGAGTGGTTTCCTGGGATATCCTTCAAGTTCTTAAAGATGAATGATTTCCAGAGACTCTTGAGATTTAGGTTGGTAAGGATGCCTTAGTCTGTTTTTACGCTATGGATAAAGACATACCTGAGACTGGGTATTTTGTAAAGAAAAAGAGGTTTAATGGACTCACAGTTTCGTGTGTCTGGAGAGGCCTCACAATCATTGCGGAAGGCTAAAGGCATTTCTTATATGGCAGCAGACAAGAGAGAATAAGAACCAAGCAAAAGGAGTTTCCCCTTATGAAACCATCAGATCTTGTGAGACTTACTCACAATCACAAGAACAGTATGGGGGAAACTGCCCCATGATTCAATCATCTCCCACCAGATCCCTCCCACGACATGTAGGAATTAAGAGCACTACGATTCAAGATGAGATTTGGGTGGGGACACAGCCAAACCTTATTGGAGGATAACTTGTCCCTCTCAGGTTTCATATCCCACATGAAGATCAGCATCAAGTACATGAGCTGAGATGGCAGTTCTTGAAGCGTCTCTCTGCTTTTGTTCAGTCTGTCCTGACCTTTACGGCAATGCTCCAAGGGATAACGTTTCCACTCAGACGTCTTTTATTTACCCATCACAGGTCCAAATGCCATTTACTTTGCAGTAAGTTTATCTGTGCAGTTGAAAGTCTACTGTTAGACCATGGCAAAAGGATTTTATTTTTCCGCTTTTACTACACAAGGCAGTTTTTGACACTTAGAAATTTCATTTCAGATACTGTAAGCAAGTACCAAATTGCTACCCATTCACTATAATTATTGCCAATTCTAAAATGCTTCCACATCTTTAGAGTTTTAGCAGACCATTTTTAAAAAGTATCAGAAGTATTACATCTTTCAAGCAGGATGGAATTATAATACATCCTTTTGCCAAATACCCCAGGCTAGCACTGTATTGCCTTATCTGCAGTGGTTGTCTATCTGTTCTGGTATAAATATACTATCTTGAATGGTGGTCTGACTAGTCGCACTTGAAAATAATTTGGATATATTTCCTAATCTTTCAAAATGTTTTAAGAAGGGGCGAAATTAAATTCAGTCATAGAACATCAAATAAGTCAGTGTGTACTTCCATGCACTTATTAAAATGTATTGTTCTTCACATTAGCGGAATAGAGATCATTACTAATGACAGTCCAATGCATGTCAAGAACTGTTTAAGTTTACAGAGCACTTGAGTTTTTTTTTAAAAATTCTGTATACTGAAATAATTTTTGGCATCAATATTTATGTGAGTAAACTTTGCAAATATGAAATATATTTATCATAACAAAAAGCTCTGGTTTCTTTCTTTTTGGATTTTTGTATGGTGATGTTTTAATGCCACTTTTAAGGTTCAATGAGATGGTTACTGTCTCCTTATTAGATGAAACAGTGGTGTCTGTCCAGGCACACCTTGAGTCCAGATGATGGTTTATGGTTGCAGAGGGTGAACTCCGAGGGCTTTTGATTCAGTTAAACATGATGATTAGTGACCTTGTTTGAAGACCAAGAGGAAGACTGTCCTTGCCATGAGTAACGGAAATGCTGAGGTCAAATTTGAACCGAGTAGCAATGAATACCAAAGAAGCAACAATGATATGGGGGGCGTAAATTGATACTGTATAGACCACCTCAGTGATTCCATAGAATGTGAAAGAAACCAAGAGAGAGCAGTTCAGGGATGATTTCAACATGACCACCTGTTGCCCAAGAGGAAAGCACCAACAAAAACACAACCACCCCCACCCCAGTCTCCCATGAAAGAAGAGAATAAACGACTCGAAAACGGTGGTCCAGACAACTTCACAAGCTTCCCCACTCAAGAGAAGTCATTAGAGCCCAATAATCCCAGTGACCTCACAGTGACCTCAAGGGGGCTCACGGACTTGGAGATCGGCATGTATGCCCTGCTCTGCGTCTTCTGCCTGGCCATTCTGGTCTTCTTGATCAACTGCGTGGCGTTTGCCTGGAAATACAGA